>JAVCKT010028899.1:0-10660 GCA_032273925.1 Rhynchotus rufescens
CGCCTGCATTGGTATTCCTTCTTACAGTGTGGACACATTTGTGCTGCACTACACCACTTTTCACCGCAGTGAAGAAATGCCAGTAACATGTGATTATAAAATATTCAGAAGCAGTCATACTGACTTAAATTAAGGTTTATGTACAGTGATATGCTGTGGTGAGCTTCTGACTTGGAGGAATGTGTCAGTAAAATCAAGGTCAAATGATTATAGGATATGAATGTGTATGATAGAAAAGAATGAGAACTAGAAATAATGAAATTTTGAACAACTTCAGGAAACACTGTGAAATTCAGTGTCTACATAGCATAATTAAAGCTAGGAAGTTGCAAGGGATCAGGTAAAATGTGGACAGGACAAAGCAAAATATTTAAATTACAAACCATCATAAATACTTAGGAAATCAGAACATAGGGAGAGCTAGGCTATCGTATTTCTGAAATCTGACATTACTTAGATTTACACGTAATGGACTTTTGCTCTATTTTGGATTTTGACTTTTACGGTATTCTTCTACAGGAAAAAAATAGCAATTCTGCATTCTGGTCAGAACAGTAAACAGTAAATCCATCATTTTTTTTTAAAAAAAGTCACATTATTCTAATGAAGTCTATGTGGATGTTATTTTAAAATTTAGCTGCCACTACTTGTGCTCTCAGCATCCTCTTGTGCATTGCTGGAGAATGTCTGGCTAGGTGTTTTCACATCTGTCAGTAAAGCCAAGCTCTAAATGCAAAGTACAGCACTTGGGAACACTTTATATTTTTGTGATGATCCCCAGAGGACTTTAAGCCTGTAAAAAGGAATAAAAGGACCCCAAAATGCATTACTATTTTCATCTGCAAAGGAACAACTTGGTCCCAGAAGTTACATCATTTTGGACAATGGTCTTGCCAGATTGCAACTGCTGCATAGTTTGAGTGGTAGAAGTGATAGTTTTAGAAATCTTTGAGGCAAATTCAGAACTTAAAATTCACACTATTACAATCAATAAATATCTATATCTTCTATTTTAATAGATGGCAAAAAAAATCCTCTGGTCACTGACTTGCAAAAATTTGGAAGATGACAGTGAAGGATCTGAAAAGGAAAGTTACTTAGGGAGACTAGCAGAGATCAGACTCTGTGGAAGCTAAAACTTCTTAGGTCTTGCAATACTAGTCCAAATGGAAGCTAAACAAACCTATGCAGCCTTTGGAAAAGAGTCTGAATCCTTAAGAATATCTACTGTCTTCTTCCAGATTCCTTCCGGAGCAAATAGGTGTCCTGCAAAAGAGGGACGTTTTGGCGTGGGTTGTATTTCAGACAACAGAGGGAACCCTATAATAGGCCTGGAAAGGCAGCAGACCTCTGTGAAGTGATAGATCAGGTGGCTTAGTTCGTAATCAGACCCATAATAGGGAAGTTGCACGTTGTGGAATTGATGAATGTCTAAGTACTGGAACACAAGAGTAGAGAGCACGTTTTGTTACTGGAGATTTTCTCCTTTTTGTTTCTCTTGTTGAATTTGGAGACTGATGGTTACAGCGTTTAGTGTACTGGCTTGACAGGTGTTTCTTCAATGGGCTAACAATGAGGTTTTTGCACTGAATGGTGTTTTTCTATTTGACTCTTAAACCTGTAGTGCAAATGTGAATTTTTAAATACTGAATAATAAATTTTGCTGGATCAGCTAAAAAGCAGAGAAAAAGTAATTAGTGATATGGCAGTAACCATGGTAACTGTACTGACCTACTGTACTTATTCTTTATGTATTCATTTATGTGTGCATGTATATATGTATACTTAAAAAATTCCTTCATACTCTTCAGGGATAACTTTGAAAACAGCGAGTTAGTCTGAAAAGGAATCAAACCAACCATTTCCAAATCTCATGTACTTTCTCACGACCACTAGATTAAACACTTATTCTTTTTTTTCCCGATCTGTTGTAATTTCTAGAAATGAAAGCTCCTGGAAATAAGCATTGTGTGGAAATCCTGTGAGTGGCCCTGGGATCTCCGCACTGCTTCCCCTGTGCCTGAGTTGGGCAGCACCCAAGCCTAGAAAGCACTTGGTGACACACAGGGAGACCCAGCCTTGCAGATGGAGCCAGCCTGCTGGCCACTCTTCTCCAAGACCTAATTGCTCTTATTTAATGTAATGTTGCATCATCTCCTCGTTCTTCATCTATTCATTTTCTCTGGCACCAGCTGTTTCCTTTTTATGAAGGAATGAGAACATCTCCTCAGCTCTTGACTAGCTATAGTAAGCTGGGGTTTTTTATTGCTTATTACTGAAAGATTATACAGCTTAGAAGCACCCATGGTAATTATAAACTTAAGCCTTTCTCTTCCTATTTCAGGCGAGAACAAAATGCTGGTATGTGAGGTACAGAACATGCCAATAACTTTTCAGTGCAGAATACTTAAATGACTTTCATTGGCTACACATCTTCTAAGTGTCTTGTAAATAATGAAACATAATGGTTGAGTGAATTCACCACTTCTGAGATGTATTGACTTGATTAAATAATTAGCTAATTTCTCATATGCTACAGGACACTTCACCTTCAGTCTCTGGTTTACCAGCTTCTCGGGAGAAATAAGCTGCTGGACTTCTGGACTTTCCAACCTGTGATTTCTGTCAAGTATTCTTCTTGGTCTCTAACTAAATTTTCTAGAATTCTTCCGCTTCCTACCCAGCCATCTACCCCTTCAGAAAAATCTTAAAGGCTGTTTGCTTGGCAGAGAGAAAAAAAAAAAGGGGGGAGAACCAAGAAAGGCAGGTACCCTGCTGACTCGTCTGCTGGGATATGTCTCCCCGCTTGCCTGGGCACCATGTGTGACTGTAGATGCCTCCATCGTGTCTGTGATGCTTCTGGGACATTTCAAGCTATGTTGTTCAGTGGGTGGATGCTGGTGTAATCAGTGACAAGTCCTCAGGGTTAATATTTGGAGAGCTAGTTTTTTGGGAATACTATTTGGGAAACTGTGGAGTAAATGACATTGCTTTTGGAAGAAAGCATGAAAGAGAGTACAAGGCATTTTTAGCCTTAGAACCTTGCAAATTAGCCTGGTACCAGTGGTCGAAGGTAGTTCAAAGCCTTTGTGCTCATCACTCATCTCTGAGCTGTTTTTTTCCCCAGAAGAGACACAGAGTGATTAATCTCATGTTCACAGGAGGGGTAACACCTCCTGGCCCCATTGCATGTTGTGGGGTGATTGATGCTGCCTGGGCACAGTATCAGAGGTGATGCAACCCATGGAGGGTATGGCCTGAGGAGATGGTGCTGTCCAGAAGAGCTGTAAGGGAGTGAGAAAGAGGAACTGAAAGGGGTGGGAGCTCTGAAGTCAGAGAGTTGCCAGCTTTGGGCAGGAATGTAACAGGAATGCCGCTCCATACTCTAAAATTGCTACTTCTATTTAAATTGCGATCAGCCTAGTTTTGTTCTGGAATTTCAGGCCAGTGTTTTTGAGTTACCTGCTCTTTCTGAATGCTTTGTCCTCAACAGCTTTCCCATAAGTTTCCCCTGGCAGCTGGCTGAGACATGTCTGTCCCTCCTCTTCTCTGTGATAAATTTGGCACGTGACTTCAGTGCCTCTGGATTCCAGTATAACCTGATGCATCAATAAATAATAATCTGTCCCTGAAGCCAGTTAAAATAAATATGCCTTAAAAAGTCTAATTAAAAATCAATCAAAGAGCTTATATCTGCATTTATTTCTTTTAAAAATATCCAGGTTTAATCTACAAAGCATAAATAATCTTTCCACTCGTAACATTAATGGCAGGCCATTATATACATTTTTTTCTCCATAGAAAGACAAATTGAATATATGTGCCCACTAGTCCCCCAATGTATGTTTGCATAATCAGTAAAGCTAGCAGTATATAGAGCTTAAATTTGACCAAACACTTTGAGATTCTGTAAGTTTAGTTCATTCATCCAAATATTACTAAAATGACTGGATAACAACTTGTGACAAATTGTTATGGTTTTGCTGTTAATGTTTGACTTTAGTGGAAGTTTCCAAGCACTTTCTAATGAAGTCAGTATTTAGATCTCCCTTTCTGCAGATGGAAATGCTGGGAAGCAGAATGGGATGTGATTTGCCTAATGCTTCCAGAAACCCATGAAACAGAATCTAGGTCCCCATGTTCCCATCCAGTCCATTCGTTCTAGGCAGCTGTCAAGACCTGCAATTTTGTTTGTGTTGTAAGAGCACGTAGCAGCCTCTGCCGTGGTCCAGAGCCACAGCAGGCAACAGGCAGACGTTCAGCAATCATCCATGATCTGCGTGTGTTGCCGTCTAAATGCACTTAGTCACGAGTAAAATGAGGAAAATTGTTGAAGTGATACGTATACAATCAGGTCTCAGAAGAGGTGATAAATTCACCAGGAAATTTTTCAGTTTTTGGTCACTTTAGTGTTATGGAAACACAATGGAGTATTACCATAGAGTAAACCTGCCATTCTCAGAATACCTTGTGAGCAGGTGACTAGTGGAAGTAGAGCAGGCCCTAGGTGTGTGTGGTGGCGACGTTTTGTTTTGTTGCTGTTGTTCACCCCTCTAAAATTCATTGTCATTTTGGTTTAATACAATACAATAGAGGGATTTGTCTTTTGCTTTCCTTGTAATGGCTGTGGGTACTGTAAATGCTAAGCCACGAGGGGTACCTTAATGAGCAGAAATGTGGCACTGCTTCAGCTCTTTAACAGCTAACTAAAGTTGGCTGCTAGCAGGAAGAGGAGGAATTATTCTCGATATTTCCAGTACCTCTTTTGTTCTTTCAACTCTTTCAGGATCATTACTTTTATGTGCTGGCTGTGTATCTTTGCTCTTTGGTCACAGTTCTGTTTTTTCAAAGTTTTAAAAGTAATACTTCCAGTTTGATAGGAGACTTCTATGTTTCAATTGGCTAAAATGACAAGTCCTCTTGGCATAGGTGTAATTTTGGCCATCTCTAGTCAGGAGTAATATAATCACCTGCCTATCTGATAATTTAAACAGATCCATGTTTATTCTGCATCGAAAATGAAATAAGGCACTAAAAGGGAGAAAAAGATTGATTCTGAAGGTTTTGGAGTAAAAATAATGCATTTTTTCTTCTTCCATGAAGTTGAACCAGGTAATTCTGCTGTCTTGCATCTTTCTTTTTTTTTTCTTTTTTTTTTTTTTCCTACTCCCTCCATTGGCATACATTTTTCAGAATTTATCTATGATTTTGCTTACTACCAAAGAGGAGACAACACTTGCATTTAATTTAACAAACAGGTGGGCTTTACAAGTTACCTGTGCTGTTCCCCGTGCTGCAGATGCATGTTTATACAGCTGCCCAGGTAGCAGTAGATTCTCCTGACGCTTCTATCTGGGCCTCTTTCCATCAGTGGATAGAAGCCATTGCTTTATAGCTCATAGGGGAAGGCCAGCAGAAGTACTGGTTAAGCAATTGCACTTGGTGTCACTGAGCAGAAGTGGGGACTAGCAGTCTGTCTCGTCTAGCTTAGAGAGTGGGGACAACCTGTCCTTTATAGATTTAACCCTCACCACCTATATTGCCCTACAACACTCCGTTATCTATTGAGGATTTTAGAGAAGCAGGGCAGCAATTAAGCCTGGTAGGGCAATAAAAGCCCTAGGCTTGCCGAGAAATCTATCCATAAATGAATTAATAGCACAAATAATTCCAGCTATTTGGGAGTTTATACTCCCTGAATAACTTGATTCTTTATTTAATTAAGCTGACAGTTTTTTGAGAGTGGAATAGCAAAGTATTTGGTGAATATTAAAGTAAATATTGTTTCCACTGAACATGTTCAAATAGACCAGACTTTTTATATTAACATAGAACTTGCCAGAGAATCAAGATAGATTATTTTATTATTATATCTTTGCCTAAGATAAGCAAATAGAATTAACGAATGTAAGCTAAACTTCACTTACTTTCCCAAGTTCAACTGAAGAATAAGTATTCTTGATTAGCAATGTAACATCTCTAGAGAAATGCCAACAGGGCCAAAAACTTTCAAAATGGTGACACAGGTATAGAGCTGCTGTGCTTGGACAACAAATCGTGGCTCATGTTTTAAGCAAGTTTCTTGCAAGTCTGTACAAGCTGAAATTACTTAATATAGAGGAGAATAGAATGAATAAAACTAACAAGCATTGCACCTTTATTTCTCTCTAAATGATATGAGAAAGCTTACAACTTGAAACATCCTCAAAATATTTGGTTGGCTTCCAGCTTATTTGAGCTTTTCACTTTTTTTTTTTTAACTCTTCTCTTTTTCCTCTCCATTTTCCTCTCTTTCTTTCCCAACAGCCTCTTTAATGCTTAAAGACAGTAGAACTCCACGTGTACCCAACTTGTATTGTTTTGTAACTTTCAGATTAAGATCCTCACTGGGAAACAAACTATTAAATCAGTGTCCAGCTTTCTATTCTACATGCTAGTGACCCTTGGATGGTACCATACCAACCACTAAGCCATTTCTTTTCATACTTACATTAAAGATGCATGAATCTAAAGACACTAAAGGCACTTATGGTATTGAGAGCATCCCTTTTCAAACAGACCATATTCCGGGCTCCTTTTTTTGTTAGGACCATGTGAGAGAAAACTTTATAAAGATTTCTTTAATGATATATACGGTCTGATAGCCAAGAATTTCCATGCTGGGATTTAAGGATTAGGGATGCTATTAAGCTTTTTTATTTTTTTTAATTATTTTTATTTTTTTTTAAAGACAGAGAGGAAGCAGGAGAGCAGCAAGGATGAAAAACAGATGGTAGATGCATTCTGCTTTCTGGGAAATAAAGTTAAAGGTGCTCTTGCTCTCTGTTTTCTTGGAATCATTAAGTGACCTGGTCCTTTTGTTAAGGAAATAATTTAAGCAAAAGGTAATAGCTACAATGCTGTTTGTCATTAACTTGTACCTGCCAATAAACAAGGAAATCCATCTGTTATGTAGTCACTTTCTACATGGACCTGCAAAGACACGTTCCACATGTCAATGTTCACAGGGAAAATAAGGAAGGAGACTGCAAGGCCACCCAAATCCTTTGAAAACAGAATATTTGCTTAAAGAAACTAAGAGCAAGCCCAAAAAAGCAGACCTGTGCACAGCATCACATCCATTTCTTCCTTTTGTCTTATTACTTTGCTAGCAGAAGTTTTCATCTGCTGTTTCCATTCTCATCCTCTTTCCTTTTTACTTGGCATCCTGATAGAAATTCCACTTCGGCTCAGTCCTGCATTTAATTTTTCTGCCCCTTGTTGCTGTTCCGCTGTTTGTTTTTCTTTTCACTGTTATATTTCCTGCTGGCACCAGTGATGCTAATTAGTGGATGTGTTTGGAGCAGGGCCACATCAGATGTCCAAGTGCTGTCAGCTGTCCAAGCAGAGGGATGCCCTGCTTACTCCCTTTCCTCCCCTGAAAAGTACTTAGGCTTCACTTATGGACATGGAAATGCTTTGTCTTCAAGTAAAAGGGCAGGCTTCCTGATTTTGTATGTTGTTGAGACTTTAGGGTTTTTTTAAATCTTTTTTTATTAAATTTGATCTTCAGCAGATTCAGCAGATGTTGCAGAGCAAATAAACCATACGCAGCAGTTGTTAGACATTACTCATGGGGTAATCCCTTTATCCAAATGTAAAAATTAAACATGTGAAACCATATCCTTAGATAACTGGAGAAGTTCAGTATGTACTCAGAAAGGCCCTGCAACTAATCCACTTTGTGTCTGATGTAGTCCATCCTCTCTGAAGGAAGGTAAGCAGATCGAGGGAAGGTGGATTCATGACCATGCTTTTAAACAGATGTAAGCTAACCACCAAGGGACAAACTGATTGCTGATGTAACACTGCTGACTTCAGTGGATTTACACTAGGGATTAATGTAGTGCTTTCTCTAATATATGTTTTCGGGGGGAGGAATATGGTTTTTATACGGCTTCAATGCAAGATCTGCTGGCATATAAGCAAACCAAACAAAGAATTGTTCCCTTCTCGGACATCTGTTAGCATGAATGTCCAAGTCTTGTGTATCTGCCACAGGTTGTTATAATATAGCTGCATTACATTAACAAAAAAAAAAAAAAAAGGTTTCTTCTTTAAACAAGAACTTAGGAAAATGACTTTCAGGTGGAGTAAGGAGTTATTTGGCAGCATTCCCTTGGCAGGGCTGTGGATTACACATGAGGGAAAGTTGTTTGGTGGTGGAGTAGACAAATTGCCTAACAATTAATAAAAATAATGCCTTGTATTTATATATGACAAGGTGCTGCATGGGAATTATCTTCTCCCTAGCTGCTCTCTACCAATAAAATACAGTCAGTTCTGTAGATTTTTAAATTATATGTGTCAAAGTGGAATAGAGCTTTAAAAAGGGATGACACCCTTCTGATTTGCACAAGGGAAGTAAAAATGTAGTTTCATAGACAGTTTATCCTGACTACACAACCCTGCTTCTAAAATCCTTTGCAAACTTTAGGGCCTAACACCAGCTAGAGCTTTAGTTTTAGGTGAAGTAAAACTGGGTAAACTATTTTAAGCATCAAGTCCTACTGTAGCAAAATTATCTTGTCTACATCAGGAACCAAATAAGGCAAGAAGAGAAAGGAATACTCATTTTTAATCTGTAATTGTTGCTTCCTAGCTTCAAACTGAAAAATTGCAAAACATGAATGTGCATGTTTTTATCCCTTCGTTTTAAGGGAAAACCTTGTAACACTTCTACATGTATGTATGTAGAAATGAAAGATTCAGGGAGACTCATGCTTTTACAGATCTACCTATATCTGTAGCTACTCTAACTCTCTTAATTTGTGCTTTTCAATGTTTCCAGAAAGTAGCTGTTAGGTGGTTCCATTTATCTGCCTGCAACTGTTCTTCTCTTCACCTACTCACTTCGTGTGAGTTCACTTTCATATAAAAAATTGCTTTATCTCTAACAGTTTCTTGCATTTTATTTAAGTGATTCTAAGCCATTTATTCTAGATACAGTACTAGTACAATACAGTCTGTAAAAAGTCATTAAAAGAACAGCCCCATCTGCTTAAGACTTACATAAGTCAATTTTCATCTGTTCTGGTGCAGCTTTAGAGTCTTAATTCTTATTTTACAAAATGACTGGGACACCGGAGAGCAAAAGCATGATATAAAGTAATGAAAAGCTCTTGAGTAACTTAAAATCACAGAAGTGTGTTTTGAAAATGTTTTTCTTGTGCAGCTTCTGATGAAGGTATGATGGATTTTTAATTCTTCAATTTGTATCTTGAGAGGTTGTGTCAGCCAGATCAGAGCCGACTCAAAGGGGGGAAAATTGACTTTGTTTTCTGTAAAGCACTGTATAGGTTTATTCTGCTGATAGCTCTGCAACCAAACATCCTTCTGTGAGGATGCCATGTCATGTGTGCAAGCACATTTGGTTAAACTGTACCTCTAGAATGCCTTGCTCAAGTGTGACCAGTCCGTTCTGCCTTTGTACCATGAATGCTCTGGTTCTTCTGCAGTTCTTCCCTTCTGAAAGTAACATTGCTCACAAGTCTTGACAGCACAGCCCATTTTCCTTGGGTTGGGGAAAGAGGTTTCTTGGAATTGCTGTGCTGTCAGCAAACGTCAGCTTTCTTGAACACAGTTTAGGTTCCTATCGTAGTAAATGTGGCCATCGTTGCAATGACAAAGTTCTATCAATCGCAATTAGAAGTAAGGCACTATGAGCATTTCCTTTTTTTGGAAGATTTAATTGAATATATGAAATACTCAAGAGAAAATACTGGCTATGTTCATTGCTAGTGTTTTACATTTGAGATTGTCTTGTTCCTCTGAATAGCTACACCCAACTTCAGACTGGAAGACATAGGTTTGGGGCAAAATTGTGTTATTTTTCTCAGAGTGCTAAAGCTAAACGCAACAAACTTCAAGAAGCATGGTGGAATTCTTAGAGATTTGATTTGGCATACAACTAGAAATTGATGTATTTTTTGAATAGCTTTTGAAATTGATAGGATTGAGATAAATTCATCTGCTACATCGACATAAAATAATCATTTTAGACCTACCTACCCTAGAGATGCACTCTCCAAAATTATCTTGTTTGAAAGGATTGTCTGGGGCTTGATAGATCAAATATTTTCATTCATTTCATTAGAAAAATGTCATATTTGTATGGACATCAGCAAAGACCGAATGCTTTTCTCCTTTCATTGAGGTTTAAAGAACTGTAGCTGTAGTATTTTGGCCTCGTGTAAGAAATACGTAATGAAGTAGACCTCAGCTGATGATCTTTCTTATCAGATCTTATGTAAATGATCATTCAGAAATGCCAAGGGGAAATAATTTTAAAAAATCACTTTTAGGATGTGAGTCAATGTACGACCTGGCATATCTCCATCTAGTTCATTCTTTTGTATTCATTAGTGAAGACTTGAACAATTGCCTTAACTTACTGCACCAATTTTGAAGTTTATAGGTTGGTAGAATGGACTGAGGCAGCTCTGCCGGAGCACACGTCACCTGGGTGAGTGGTTGTGTCTGTGTGTGTGTGTGAGGCAGGAATATGTTGCAACACAAGCAGTTCCATCTCCATATGAGGAAGGACTTCTTTCCTGTGAGGGTGACAGAGCCCTGGCACAGGCTGCCCAGGGAGGCTGTGGAGTCTCCTTCTCTGGAGGTC
>JAVCKT010028902.1:0-16734 GCA_032273925.1 Rhynchotus rufescens
TTCTTTTTTTTCTTTTTCTTTTTCTTTTTCTTTTTCTTTTTCTTTTTCTTTTTCTTTTTCTTTTTCTTTTTCTTTTTTCTTCTTTTCCTTTTTCTTTTTTAAGTTATTTTCACTCTCCCTGCGTGGTTTGTGAGCGAGCTGGCGCAGCGGCTGCAGGCGAGAGAGGCTGCGTCTGGGCTCGGCTCAGAGCGGCCGCTTTGCGTCTCGCCCCGCCGCGCCGTGTCCTTCCCGTCGCCGCATCCCGCCCCGTGGGAGAGGGGCTCTGGCACCTTCCTGCCACACACGCAGCTTGCGAGGGGCCCAGGGTGCCTGACACTGGTAAGGAATTGAGGACAGTGACAGCCTGACTCCAAGGCAGTTTCCTTTCCTTTCTTCAGAGTCAAATTATCACGTTCAGGGGATATCCTAGCGAGGAGTATGAAGTGACAACGGAAGATGGATATATCCTTTCCATGAACAGGATTCCTTATGGAAGAAAAGGTTATGAGAAAAGCAAAGGTAAGAAGCCAAGGTAGTCTCTGCAAGGAAAAAAGGGAAAGTCTTGAAAAGGACTGCTTTAATTTACAAAACTTTTGTGCCTAAAGTAACCCAGACAAAGATTGTGCAATGAGAATGTTTTAATAGTGAAAATTATAGCTAAAATAGATTAATCATGTTTAGAGTGACTTGAGTAAAGGATGGGAAAACAATTTAGAAAGCTAAAGCTCTATTTCCTTAATATTTCTGTTTTGTGGTACTAATGCAAACTCTGCTGTTTCACTTTTGAGGGCCAGAGTACTTGAATTCTCTATTAAATAGAAAACACTGAGTGAGATTTGTTTTTTTCAGTAAATAACCAAATATTTTGATTATATTGCTATTGTGCTGTTTCAAACAGCTTTTTTAGAAATACTTTTTTTTATACAAAAGAATTGTGTTCAAATTGTCTGATTTCAGAAGTAGGAGCAGTTCATAATTTTCTTTTGATGAAATATGCGTAGACCACAAAAGGTCCCAGCAGAACATTCCCAAAATAATTACAGGCTTATTTCTGCATTAAATTAGAATTAATTTGTTAATTATAACCTTTGTGAAGCTGCCTTTGGAGTAAATTACAAGCTAGAGCAGTCCTGCATACTGCTGTGGGATCGTATCATCGAGTACTTACATAGGTAAATATCATAATACGAGTAAAATCCCTTTGAAACATGCTGAGTACAATATATTTGAAAAATATTTGCAAATTAGGATCCCAAAATTGTTGTTGACAACATTCAGCCTGGACCATGTTGGTTTTTGGATGTGATTTGATAAAGAGGGTTAGGGAAGAAAACTAGCATATGCTCCCAAAGCTCCTGCAATCTGTAAGAATTACTGTAAAAGCTGACAGAAGCTGACATGGAGCTGTGGAAAGGGATGCAGGGAGTGCATCCCTGGGATGAGTCATGAGAAGAAGGAAAGGGAAGAGAAGGGAAAGGAAAGGAAGAAAGCTGAGACTAAGTGATAGGGAGAGATATGAGCAAAGGTTTTTGCAAGGGGTCAATGATGGGATACTTTTAAAAATGAGACAGAAAATGTATGTTGAAGAAAAGAGATGCATAACCTTTAACTTGCAATACTTTTGCTCTGTGGACAGGAATTGCATTTGTGGATGAAAACAGGAATCCCTTGAGTTTGACAGATACCAATTATATCACGACACTTTGCAAAAAATCCTGCATGCAAATACACACATGCAACAGCTGCCTGTTTGCATGGGAACTGTGCATAAGATTATGAACTACTTTTTGACCTTCAAAAAACTTGCAGGAAGGGGTATAAATATGCAGCTCAGGGAAGAGAGATTGTCCTGCAGCCTGGGGTATGAAGAAGCCCTATGAAAAAAAAGACCTTCTAGCTACCAAAGGCCAAACAAGGGCCTTTATGACCTTAGCTGTTGGTTTTAAGAGTCAGGATGTTTGTTCTAACCATTATCACTCCCAAGGTAGACATGAGAACCTCAGTGCATGGATGAAGCCAGTCAAACCGTGCAGGTGTCTCTGTACTTAAAAATTCAGGAAAATCCCCAGGGAAAAAACAGACAGCATTTGCAGGTATTGATTTTGTTGGCCCTTCCGTCTATGACATAAGCAAACAGAAGTTTCCTGACCTGTGGGAATTCTCCACATTCCCCTTGCCACACCCTCGACCCCAAGTTCATGCTTTGCAAAGTACCTTAATTTTAAAAACAAGGATTACTAAGCACATTTGAGGAAGTATGATCTCCTAGAAGAAGAATGAACACTTCAAAGTTCATGTTGATCTAAAGTTTTTATAGACCTGGTATCTTTTCTCAGAAGATACCGATGATGTGTTACTGCTGACCTGGCACATGTATGCCATAATTCTTGTTGTGAAATACTTTCTTGATGTGAATAGGATTCATTGGAGTTTGTGTGTCACATGGTGTTTTGCAAAAACAAAACAAAGCTTGTGGTTCCACAGCAGGGGAAAAAAAAAGAGTGGGAAAATGTCCAGAGAGCTTCAGACCAAAACATCAGTGACTTTCAGTTTCAGTGTTAACTAAAAAGTCTTTAAAAAAAAAAAAAATTCTTACCCAAATTATGGGATTCTTTCTCCCTCACTCCCACTTTGGGCATCTTAGGGTGCTACTAAACTATTGTTGTCTGTGTCAGTTTGTCGAGTGATTGTGCATTTCATGTGTAGATCTGCTCATTGCTGTGTAAATGAAGAAGGAGCTGGTAGAATTGGTGGCTAATCTGTGGACAAAATTAAAGTGTTGAAATGATTAAACACTTCGAATCCTTCCTCTTTTATGAAACATGGGAAGGCAGCCTGAGCCTTCAGTGTGTGTGTGAAAAACTAAAAATGAACATTGTTGAGAACAAATTTAGTGTTAGTCCTGAAAATTCTTCATACTGTTAATAAAATGATGAAGTATGATTAAAAAAAAAAGGGTAGTAAAAAGTGATTCTGAACTGTACTAGCTCTGCAGCTGTCTTGGCTTTCCTAGGAATTTGCTCTGATTGCAGGAACATCCACAGGGATGTATGTGTGTTTGGTTGGTTGGTCAACAGAAAGGGAAAAGGCACTAGAAAGATTTTTCACCACAGATGCAAAGTTTGCTAGGAGGGAGGAATATTGATAATTTGGATTTGGGAATCCACAGCACATCTCTAGGGATGTGACTTGGAATGTAGGATGTGGTAACAGATTTGGTTATTTCTGAAAAATCTTAAATCCAAATTATCAATGTGGAAAGTGTGGTGAGAGTTTAGCATTGTGGTAGAATGATGTGTCATTGAAAGAGGTGAAATCCTGACTAATCTCGAGCACTGAGTTAACATTGCCAAGTATCAAATTCCAGTTATTAAAGCAGAAGAAACACCACTTTTGCTATTGCAAGTTCCAGATTTATTTATTTATTTGTTTGTTTTTACTTTTCACAGATTTGTAATAACCCTTTTGGGGTAGGGCAGTCAAGGGAGAGGCTTCCTTAACTTCATGCGTGTCCCAATCTTGGTTCTTTCCAGGGGCTGAAGTTATGGAAGGGCCTTTGAAACAATGATTCACTTGTTGGCTTCCCATGCTATTCTTTGGACTCTGTCAGGGTTTTAGTCATAGGAGGGAGCTGGATAGTGATAATATGTCAGTACCAATTGCAGAGATGTGGCATTTCCACAGTTCAGCTTCCTAACTTGGTATTGTCCTTATTTTTCAGGTCCAAAGCCTGCTGTGTTTCTGCAGCATGGTTTGCTTGCAGATGGCAGTAACTGGATCACCAACTTGGATTACAACAGCCTGGGCTTTATGCTGGCAGATGCTGGCTACGATGTGTGGCTGGGAAATAGCAGAGGGAACACCTGGTCCAGAAAACATATACACTTCACAGTGAAGCAAGAAGAATTCTGGGTTTTCAGGTAGCCTCGTTTGGGTAGGGAAAATGGAGAAATACACATTTAATGCTGTTTGTGAGCACGCTGCCCTTTTTGTTTGTTTGCCTGTCACCTCAGTTCAGTCACACTGTGAGTGTATGAATTTTTTTCTGGTAACGTGTGCTGTTAGATGTGTAGCAGTAAGAGGAGTTGCCCTGCTCCACAGGGCAGCAAAGCTCTGTGTAGCTGTTCCACACTGATAATTTTACTTATACAGCCAACTTCTGTTTGCTTTGTAGCTTTGATGAAATGGCTAAGTATGACATTCCGGCCTTTGTGGACTTCATTTTGAAGAAGACTGGCCAGGAACAAGTGTTCTACGTTGGCCATTCACAGGGCACCACAATGGGTATGTGAAGCCTTCATTAGAATGTGCTGTGTCTGACTTCATTTCAATTTCACATATCTGGCTTAATGATGAAAAAAAGAAGGCTTCAGTAAAAGCAAGCTTCCACTGTTTAGGTGTCTCTGGGGAATATTCATTAACATTAAAAGGACAGGAATATTTTCTACATGCATGGCTTGACCCAAGTGCTTTTAGGCTTCTAGATAGAAAGAGCTACAAGTATTAGGTAGGTTTGTATGTTATTGGAACCTATTTCTCAGAAGAAAACAAATGCTCCTGATATGCTGATTTTAATTTTTGTTTTCCAGTACCTATTTTAATTTAAAATACCTAAACTGATGCTAAAGACAGCAATTAAACTGTATCCGTGCAGTACTATTTCTGAGCTGGGGATAATCTACAAATACCTTTGCACACTTGATAGATTTTAGATTTTACACATTCACATCCAGCTTAAATTCTGATCTAACTTGTGTCAGTGAGACGTGTTAATTATTTCCGTATTATTTACAGCTTTCATTGCATTTTCAACATTACCAAACCTGGCTAAGAAAATCAAAATGTTCTTTGCCTTGGCGCCTGTAGCTACAGTCAAGTTTGCTACGAGCCCTTTGGTAAAATTGGGGGTATTTCCTGATCTGCTACTCAAGGTTTGTATCTCAGTATAAATATTCTAAACCAAATGAAGTATGTCCTTTTCTGATTGAAAGGAGTGCAGCAAATAATGTTAATAGTTGTGAATTAGAGATTAACATATTTGACAAAATTACTAGGGTGTTTTTCCAGTAATAATGCTATAGAATTAACAGCGTATGCTCTGGCTTTACTACTAACATGATAATTTGTATGTTTAAAATGGTATTTTATATGGCAAATATCATATAATAGAACAGAATTGTCTTTTCTGATTTATGTGTCTGGAACGCAGCTACAAAAAAATCTAGGATTAATTAAATAGCTAGTTTATTTTAAGAGACTCACATGATAGCTTTATATTTCTATAGAATGTGTCTGAATTTCTGTGAACTTTAGCAGGCTTGTTTCACAATTAACCACTGGAAGAGGATCTTTCAGAGCATGATTAAGAGCAGCAGCCTTATTTAGGTGCTGTGAATCATTGCTGGGGTGAGCTTGCCCTTCCCCATTCAGAGGAAAGGGAGCGCAGGCAGACTGGCAGGCTGCCGCGGGTGCCCCGAGGCAGACGCTGTGAGCAGCCCGCTGTGCGTCGCGTGGCTTTGCATTGCCCGCAGAGATTCCCACATGGCTCTTCATACTTGGAGATGAACCCTTTTCTAATGGATTTTGTACAAATTTAATGCACATGCGTGCATATAGTGCACATGCACAGCTTGTTTCCTTCTCCAGAGGCAAGTAGCATAAAAGTCATGCTAGCAATTCATGTTCATGCTCTGCGAGGGAACTTCATGGTCATGATGACTTCCAAGAAACCCTGAGTGTGGGAGTCCATGGCAGCCACAAGCCCATGGGTCAGGCATATCCTAAAGAATTGTGTCACTTTTTTGCTTCGTGGGCTGTTTTGAAATCCTTGGAGGCTTTAAAAACAGCAAAAGGAAGTGTCCACTGCAGCTCATGAGACTTGTTTGCTTATGTGGTTAGAAGAGAGGAAGTACCAAAGTCATTATTAGTAGATACAGATTAAAGTATTTTAGCCTTAAACAATTCTAATGACAAGAATCTGTACAGTAGGCCTATGAAATACTAAAATCAGTTGGAATTTGAGGTTAGATTTCAAATTCTTGAATGATTCCTAGTTTCCATATAAACTTTGTAGGGGTAATTGATTGTATCGTTTGCAACAGAGGCACTAATTTTAACCTTCCCATTGGACTGTAAACAAGCTTGATCAAAGAGATCATTTTCATCTGACTTGTCATCAGTAAAAATGGAAATGGTTGCCTCAAGCAACCATCCCATCCCAATCATCCCATGCAATTCCGTGTTTGTTCTTTATTATTTTGCAGGATATGTTCGGAAAGAAACAATTCCTTCCTCAGAATTTTTTGCTGAAATGGCTTGCTACACATGTTTGCACCCACAGACTTCTTGATGACCTTTGTGGCAATATATTCTTTCTTCTATGTGGTTTTAATGAGAGAAACTTGAATATGGTACGTTTTGATGACTTTCAATAGTTAACTTACTGTGAACTCTAACATATTATTCGCTGTGTACCACTAAATTGCTTGCTTTTTAACATACATTTAAGAAAACAAAGTTCTTCATCATACTGAGTTTACATATATTTCTTCACTGTTAACAGAACTGCTGATGCTTTTTTCTGGTTTCTTGGAGGACACACGAAGTTGTTTTTCCTGGGGCCAGTCACTGCATCTGCGGATACCTTCAACTGGTCCTACTTACAGAGGGATAATTGTTAGGATTTTTGTTTTCTAAAAGCTAATTATCAGCAATTTGCATGAGAATACCTTTTCTCATGATGCTTCTGGAAGTGTTTCTGAATTCCCAGAAATCAGAGGAAGCTGCTGTTGGTATATCCCATAGGTGGATGACCTCTGAGGAGATTTATTTTGATGGAGCAGCATAGAATCAGTATTTTCTTCATGATTCTGTCTGCCCAAGAGCACAGTTTGTGTGTTTTACCCCAAGATGACAGCAGTGGCTTTTGCATTATTTCTTGCCTAGTGCATACAGTTTTCATGGTTTTAATGGAGCATATTTTTTTTTTCTGCCAGGATTTAGATTATATTTCCCCTGGATATTGTGTACTGTGTAACTCAAGGCATATGAAGTTTTGAATAGCTTTGATTTCTGAGGAGGTGCTATTTCCAGTGCACTCCCAGTTCTTACAGTATTACCACTGTACAGTATTACGAAAAAAGTGTTTTTAAGTATGTAGTGTTTAAAATTTATCATTATCATGTTTAAAGTTCAGCTGCATTTTTTTCTGTTTATGTGTGCATATACACATGTATACTTTTTATTTCTCCATGTAGTTTTAGTTTTCATATTCTGTGCTTTGCATTTTTGCATTCTGCTCATCTGAGAAAAAGAAGTGAAATGTAGAAATTAAAGCATAAATTAAATCATATTTGATTCTAGTATCTCTACTACCAAAACTCGAGTTCATAGTTGAGACTCAGAGTACCCTAGGGGGAGATTTATATTCACATTTCGTTAAGTAAAAGCAGAATGAAAGAAAGAAAGAGTTTGTGGTTATACTCTTGCTTTAAAGATTTATCTCAAAAAATAATCCCATATTCTGGTTTAATTTGAATTGGCCAAATGTTCTGTAGTTATGGTTATGGTAAGCAATCCCCAAAGCATCTGAATATCTTACCTGTTCTGTATATATGTCTTCAGTTACCATTTTGTTAGAATAGTTTTAAAAAGAAGGGAAAAATTTATGGTAATTTTTCAAAAAGCACCAGTGGTTCTAACTATTGCGTGTGAGGAATAAACCATGATAATTATCTTGTTGCAGAGCCGAGTGGATGTGTATTCAACACACTGTCCTGCAGGCACCTCTGTACAAAACATGATCCACTGGAGCCAGGTAAGAGTTTTTAGAATCACACATGTCCATGGCTTTAGCTTATTTGTTAGTGTAGCGATCTGATATTTAAGAGGAATGAGAATACATGTAGGATAGCCCAGGGGGCTGTCAGAATGGCAGCTGTTTACTGCGGCTACTTTTAGGAAGATGACTGTGATGCCAGCTCCTTCTGTCCTTGTCTCCCCCGCGCCCCCTGCCCAGTGTGCCACATTTCTTTCTGAGGGGTTCTGGGGCACACAGCTGCCTAAGCGTTGTCTGGAAGGAAATCTGTGAGGATAGTAGGTGGTAAGTGATGCAGAGTAGACTTTATAAGAAAGCTATATAAACACTGCTATGTTTATATATATTTAGACAGCTACATAAATATTTCTGAAGCAAGCATGGAGTTGCCACATCCTGGCTTTGGATACATTAAACTGTTCCTCTTAATCTTTCCTATTTTGCTGTGGAAGAGTGTTGAATCTTAAGGGTCAAAGTGTCATTCTTTCGAGTGCTAGTGTTTCCCATGCCTGTGGCACTGAGCAAGGCAGTGGCACTTGTCCTAGCTAATATTGGTATCTCAGTTTCCTTTGTCAGTTGTTTTTATTTCATTGTCTAGGTAAATATTAATCCTGTTTCTCCACTGAAAATGTTTGATAAAAGCCTTGTGATTCTTCTTTGTATGTGTGAATATTTGTTCATTTCTAGGCTGTGAGATCTGGAGAACTCAAAGCTTATGACTGGGGAAGCAAGGCTGCAAATATGGCTCACTACAATCAGGTAGAGATATTTTACAGATGTGTTACAATTCCTGAGAGGCACAAAAAAGTGATTTGGGCTTGATGTTGCATTATACTGTGATGCTGCTTTCTATGGGAAAAAAGACAGGCTAAAGAGCTGCGAGGTGAAGCTTAAGTATGTATGGAGTCCATGCTCAGACACAGTTGTGCCTGCACCCTGTTTCTTGGGGGTGATCTTTTTCGTAAGATTTAATTAGCATCCCACATGCTTAGGTAATTAGATTGTGCTGCACTTCTCACAAGAGAGAACTGTCAGTTTGTGTATCGTGCTTATCGTCATTCAGCCTGTTTAGTCTGCACATGTGTTTGTTTCTAAATTGCTGTGCGCAGCATTAAAAATATTTTGCCCTTTGTGCATTTAGTGCCAGGACAGATTGCAGTTTGTTGCTCTCAGAGTAACAATCACTTTTAATATTTGGTTAAGGCTTGGGAACAGTTGAATGAGAAATGCGCTCCCAGCCTCCCTGCTGTACACTGGCCTTACCCAGCTGTTTTGTTGCTTCCCCAAACCACATGTTTCCTGTCACACACGCTGTAATATTGCTGAGCTCTAGGAGTTGAATCTTCCTTTGAAAATCAGTGCTCTATATCTACCTCTATCTGTCCAAGAGCAAAGGAGAAAAAAAGGATAAGCTGAAACATTCGTCTCACAGTTGCTAGTGCAGTGCCATGCAGTTTCATACTGTTGCAGAGACTTGTTCTTTCTAATGTTTGTATAATTTTTTTTCCTGTTTTTCCCCCTCTCAGTCTACTCCCCCTTTCTACAAAATAAGAGAGATGACTGTGCCAACTGCTGTGTGGACTGGTGGACAGGACTGGCTGGCAGACCCAAAGGATGTTGCCATGCTGCTCACTCAGATCACAAACCTGGTTTACCACAAAAACATTCCAGAATGGGAACATTTGGATTTCATCTGGGGTCTTGATGCACCTTACCGCCTGTATAATGAAATAATGAATCTGATGAGGAAGTATCTCTAAACCTGATTGGTATTTCATGAGGGTTGAGCCATCGGAAATTCATCTTTCTGAAACTTGTGCTTTTTTGGCAATGATGCTACCTTGTTTATTTATGATGCATTTTTAAAATGCCAGCAATGACTACTGAACTGGATTCTCATATATATATATTTTTTCTCAGTATTATTGCTCTCTGCTGCAGAAATCCTCATTGTTTCCTGCTTATTTTGCACACAGTGGCATAATGCTTAGAAAACACCAGTTTGTCTTTGTACAGAGAAAGCATTTCCAATGCTTACACAGTTAGTGACATGTCTAAAAGACATGTAGTCCCTTCAGCACCTCAGGTGCTTGACAGTTCCAACACTTAGTATTCTGCCATGCATAAAGCACTGTTGTTTTTCAGTATATTATCATTTCTAAGTACCTGTTAGAGGTACTCCTTGTACTGCAGGGATCTCATTTAGTGCTGGTACTTTAAAAAGCACTTAGCAACTTTTTTTCTGTGTTATTGTGTTGCCCACGTCAAACAAGCTAGCTACATCTAATGACTTTCTTTTTGAATGTTGTCCAAAAGAGTGTCATGAAGCCAGACAGTATCAACACTGAGAATTGAAATTTCCCCTTTTGGGATTGATTCACTACTGTCTTTTTCTTGATCTCAATGATGTTCTTGAAGCCATTCATGTTTCGCATACCAGCTATGGATGAGAATTGTCTTTTGCCCTTGCAGATTCCTCGAACAAATAGTTAAAGGAAATACCACTTTATTTTGTCAGGTCTGTCAATAGGTTATGAGTTTCAAAGAGAATAATGCACATACTGATGTTTTGTTTGCAGTGGTAAAATGTTCGGTAGAAAACAAGACTACTGGAGTAGGGAGGACCAAAGTAGCTATTCTGTGACTCAGGCACCTTCATTTTTTTGGACTTCCCTCTTAATCAGCTGCTGCTTTGAAAAATCTTACTTCATACATACTTGCATGGTGCTTGCCACCAATGTGTTCAGAACTTGAAGACACCTTGGGAAAGCCTGGCAGTATTTGTCTGAATTTCCATTTCCCTTGGTTTTTCTCTTTAATGAGGCTAAGCTCCCCCCCTCCCCCCCCCTTCACTTAGTGGGGGGGGGACAATTTACTTCTGCTTTAGGGTTCTGACTTTGGGGCTCTCACTGTCTCTGGCATAGGTGCCTTGCTTGTCTCAGTGACCATGTGGAACATTTTGGCTCCTCTGAACTGCATGTGAGTTCACAAGCCAAATGTACCTGCATAAAGAATCTCCAAAGCAAGTTATCTTAGTTCAAATAATAATTTCTGTGCCAAAGTTGCAGACTTTGATCTGTTCAACACAGATCTCTATCCATGCAATCCTAACAGGAAGAAAAGTCTTTTCCACATGACGTGACAAACACTGCATTTTTACCTGAGACAAAAAACTGCAAAAAAATACATAATCTATAAATCAAGGTTTTTTTTCCTTCTAATTCAGACTCAGGGTGTCCCTAGCTTTCATTTAAGAAAAAAAGCTATTTTTAATACTTCAGTTGTGATTCCTAATAGGACTTTGAGTGTGCTTTACATTTGCAGCAGCCATACTTGCTTTGTGTTGCTGTGCTGGAAGTAAGTCCAAAGAATCCAAAGTGGCTAAAATGGCAGTTGGGACAGGTATATGATACAGCAAGGACCACGTGCCTAATGTTTATTATGCTTGAGACATTTTCAATAAATGTAGAAGTTCTGCTTGGATTTTGATATGTTCTGTTTCACTTCATTTTTTTTATGAATACACGTGAATTTTGGGGACAGAATCCAGCAAATTAGTTGCTCTTTCTTTCTTCACAGCTGTTCATCCATACAACAAGTACACAATGAAATAAAATATAAAGTAGCCAAGTCAAGTTCTATTTTACCTCTGTTGTTAAGGGGGCTTTGCCTCAACATAAGAGCTCATGTTATTTTGGGTGACTCTTGAAACTTTTCTGACACTAAGGAAGGTATTAATTGTGAATAACTAACTACTCTCAGGACTGAGATGTTTTCGAAGCCTCCAGGTAAAAGAGTTCCTTTCAAATGACTGACATGATGGAAAGCTTCTTGTGTCACGTTCTTAAGCCTTGTGTAATTGGATTGCTTAACTGACTGTCCAGTAATCTCATAAATAGCATTTAACCACATTGTAGGGCAAGGAACTGATCTTTGCCTTGGTAGGTTTGATGTGATCACCTAGGTACCTTGTAACGCAGCTTTTCACCTTTGTTGTCTTTGGTAATAAACCAAAGGCTGTGCCTTCTGTAGATTGTGAATATCCTAGGAGATGTATAGTCAAGAGAGCAGGATGTATAAAATCTTACTTCTTGTCAGGCTTATCTGCTGATGACCTCTCTACATGATGGGAAATAAAGGTCAATACAGGATTTTTTGTTTTTTTTCACAAAAGCCATTATGGAGCTTCTCTGCTTTGCTGGAAGAGGGATGGGTATGGAAATGATAAACTATACCGCTATCCCTAGCCTTCTGGAGTTGCAAGCAGTGTGTGACAAACTTGCAGAAGCATCAGTGGATAAAATTGTGTGAAATGAGACATGAACCTGGAGGGAAGGAGCAAAAAACATGCTCTAGATACAAATGAGTAGTGATGAATGATCCACTTCAAAGCAGATCTTTCCTATTTAGTGCTTGCCTTTGCGGTGCAGTGATGTTGAGGCCAAAACATCAGCTTGGGATAACATCAAAGCCTAGTAATGTAATAGAAGGAGAGACCATGGGACATTTTTCTAACAAGCTGATCATTTTCCTGACTTAAACCTGCTGTAATGTGATCAAGCTGTGCTAGAAAGCAGGAAATCTGGAGTGAGTCCAGTGCAGGACTCCTGCACTGGAGAGAGTCCAGCGCAGGGCTACAAGGATGATCAGGGGCCTGGAACATCAGCCCTATAAGGAAAGACTGAGAGCTGGGCTTGTTCAGCCTGGAGAAGGCTGAGGAGGGACCTGATCAGTGTCATTAAATACCTCAAGGGAGGCAGTGAGGAGGAGGGAGCCGGCCTCTTTTCACTGGTGGCCAGTGATAGAACTAGAGGAAGCGGCCACAAACTGAAGCACCAAAAGTTCCACAGGAACTTAAGGAAAAAAATCTTAAGAGTGAAGGTGACAGAGCACTGGAACAGGCTGCCCAGAGAGGTTGTGGAGTCTCCTTCTTTGGAGATCTTTAAAACCCGCTTGGATGCAGCCCTGTGCATAGGCTCTAGGTGACCCTGTGTGTGCAGGAGGGTTGGGAGGGTTGGAGGGTTGGAGGGTCACTAAATGACCTCTGGAGGTCTCTTCCAACCTTAAGCATTCTGTGATTCTATGATTCTATGATTCCTCTCAGTTCCTTTCTTTATGGTGAGATAGGGGCCTCATGGTTCACAGCCTGGATGGCTGAGTGGGAAGGAGTTGACTTTTAGACTGGATGAGTCATGAATATATCTCAGGGGGAGCAGTGGAAGGAGACTTTGAAAAGCTATGTTTTACTGGTTGGAGCTGAACCACCATTAATGTGTGATTTCAGGACAGAAATTCTGTACTACCTCCTCAATTTTGCAACTTTTTTTTTTTTTCTTGTGACTTTGCACTAGTCACACAATGTCAATATTTTCAAGCTGGTTTCCTGAAATTAGGACCTTACACTTCTAAAAGGAGCTTTTCATTTTCATGAAGTCCTGACTCTCAAAGAGATCTTCTAGGCAATAGCAACTCCTGTGTGTAGCAAGCCGGGTCACTTCTGTTGAAATGCTTAAAAATTTCAAAGCATAACCTTTAGGCACAGGAGTTTGGGAGTAGATGTTAAATTTACTCCAAATATAAATAGTTTAACCGTCTCATCGGAATAACAACATCTCTTTATTCTACAGTTATCTCTTTATTCTAGAGCTACAGAAGAACACTAATATGAATGCTATGACTGTCATTCTTCATCATTATTAGATTTTTATAGGGATTTCCATATAATTAAAATGTACATTTTGGATCCCGTGTTTGAATTCAGTTTATATTTCTTTCACAAATTGCCTAACTTGCTATATTATCACAGAAATAAGATTTCAGGCCTGGAGTTTGATATCCTATACACGTGGTTCTGGTCCTTTAACTGCTTGAGCCAAACGTCTGTTCCCCACCCCCTCTCATCAATCAAATAAGCTCAAATGCGTTAAAATGTCACTTAAATAAAGAAATGGGCATACAATAAATACTTGGAAGGAGGACTAGGGGATCAGAGAACAGCAATGTTCATACCAGGAAAACCTAGGAGGCCAGAAGCAGGGTACAATGAGTGAAATAGGAAACAATTCTGCAGGACTTGGCAGAGCTTTCCTTTGCGATAATTATCCAAAGCTATCTGGAGGCTTTCCCTGGAGGCTTGTTTTCTCTTGATCAAATCACAAAGGAATCCAAGTTGCAAACTTTGCTGTGGGAGATGTAATGGAAAGAGACAAAATGTAATGTTGGTAGCTGTCAGCCTGATAAAGATCCTACTGAAAGTTAACGTAAAAGACCTGTTCAAGGGCTGAAAACACTCTGAATAGTGGAAGGAGTGCGACCATTTCAGGCATTACTTTTACATATATGTGTTTTTATAGGTAGACGGCACAGCAGTTCCACTGGATAGTGCCTTAAAAGGATGATGCCTTTGCAGGAACAGCTTATATGATGTGATGAAGACGATTTAGAAATATAATTTTTAATATATGATGTTGTACTACACCTCATGGCAGTGGAAATCAGTGGAAGAGTGTGCACGGCCTGGTGAGGAAAGCTGGGAACATGCTGATTTTGGCCTCTGCTATCCCCTGCTTGTGGAGCACCTCTCTCCTCTGTGGGAATGCAGTGGGTATCTTGCTGCTTACTCGTCCACATGGAGAACCACTCGATAGAACAGCATGGTGATGTGTCAGTTACTGACGGATCTTTGTGCTGCCACTCCCCAATCTGCCTACTACATTTTTCAAGAATAAATCTAAATGTTTCCTGACCAAGCACTGTCTGTGTGCCAAGGGCTGGTTTCTCCTTATCTTGAGGAAGCAGTTTGGCTTTATGAGCAGCCCAGATGAGCAGATTTCCTAGCTCCTCCACTATCACCTCCCGATTTGCACAACTGAGGCCGAAGCAGGAGGCTAACAGGGGTGGAGGGAGGATGTGTTCAGAGGTAGCGAAACTGGCAATCAGTGATTTGGTCTTTTATGCTGGTTTGCATTATGATGTTACTGCTGTAACCGAATGCCCCAGAAGGAGCTGGGGTTTCGTTGCACTGTGTCCCGGGGCTCTGCTGTTAAGTTCAGTTATGCAGCGGCAGCCAGGACGCCGCGGGCCCAGCCGTGGCACGCAGCCCGCATAGCTGAGCTGCGGGCCCGTCTTTCAGGCCATATTGTGTGGCTTTTTGTCAGAGGAACCAGGCTAACCTCCCTGCCATATCCAGTTACGGGGGCATCGTGCGAGCCCTGCAGGGTGACGTGCTCCAGGGGCCACGGGGCTCGTGCCATGGTGGGTCACCCATTGCTCATCCTCAAGTTTCTCCTGCTTGGGCAGGATCAGTTTAAGTTCATGGGTCCTTTGAAGTAGGGTGACTACTGTTCAAAGTGTATGTGACAAATGAATGTGATTCCTTCTTGCAGGGGAAGAAAGAGAGAAACTTAAGCTTTTTCTCAAATTTTCTCTCGATTTTCCACCCAGATGTGTGTTTATGAGGAAAATGAAGTACTTGCTGCCCCTGCATGGTACAGTGAATGCTACAGATAAGAGCCCAGCCTCCTGATTTCCCGGATTTATCCAAAAGCAAGCAGCAGTGCTCCACAGACAAAATAGGAAGTGAATGTGATAGATGTGAGGAGCAGGCATCAGGTGGCGATAGCTTAGCCATGAGGGAAGCGTTTGTTTCGGAGCACAGGAGCAGGTCTCGAAATGGCTAAGGCATGCTGAGGCCCCGGGCGCTGCGCCGCCGGCACCCCGGGGACGCGAGCGCCCGACGCCAGCTCCGGCGTCTGCTCCCGATCCCGCCGCCGTGCCGTGAGATGCCAACCCGTATTGTATGGACGCAGACGTAACCGCACCGGCGCGTGCGCCCTGCAACACCGTTGCGTTTGCTGGCTTGACTCTGTATTAGATATATGGTGGATTTAGTGGTACAGTTCAGTTTGTTGCCTTTACCATGTTTATAACTTCATATTTTGCCTACTTTGGAGATTGCAAAAGACTAAATGGCTGAGGATTAAGGAGTCAAAAAATGAAAGCATTTTATTTGACCTCTGTTTTAATGCAGAAAAACTTGAATAGTACCTTACCTGACCATAGGCAGCAATGTACTGTTCATCCTGATGTCAGTCAGCACTCCTGGAGAAGATGGCAAGTTATGTCATTAGGTAAAGGAGTTGCAGGAGAAAGTAAGCAGACTGTGTATTATCTGAGAAGGTGAGCAAGAGATAGGTAGATTATTCCCAGAAAAGGTGAGCAAAAGAAAGGCAGAATATTCCCTGAGACCACAGGGACCACACAGCTCCTGGAGTCCTAACCCCTACAGCAGTGGAGCTGCTGTACTGTATGAAATGGTTCATCATAACAGTGTAGAAGAAGGATGGAAACTGTGATCTCTTGTAGAAGAAAGGCTTACTCCTGCAGATTTTCAGTTGAGGAATAGATTCTGTGTCCTCCAAGATGAGGAGAAGCTGGGCATGACTTCAAGGGAAGCAACTAGGCCAATAGACTCTGTACTTTTGGGGAACACCTGGAAGAAGTGAACAGTGCACCCTCTGCAAGTTTGCAGATGATACAAAACTGGGCGCAGTGGCTAATACCCCAGAGGGCTGTGCTGCCATTCAGAGGGACGCGGACAGGCTGGAGAGATGGGCAGAGAGGAACCTCATGAGGTTCAACAAAGGCAAGAGAACAACCCCAGGCACCAGTACAGGCTGGGGGTGACCTGCTGGACAACAGCTCTTCAGAGAGGACCTAGACATCGTGGTGGACAAGATGCAGCAATGTGCCCTGTGGCCAAGAAGGCCAAGGGTATCATGGGTTGCATTAGGAAGTACAAGAGAGATATGGAGCTACTGCAGAGAGCCCAGTGTGGAGATATGGAGGTGATTATGGGCTTAGAGCATCTGAGGAGAGGCTGAGAGAGCTGGGCATTTTTAGCCTAAGGAAGGGCAGGGCAGGGCAGGGCAGGGCAGGGC
>JAVCKT010028903.1:0-16125 GCA_032273925.1 Rhynchotus rufescens
GTTGGCGGCGGCGGCGGCGCCCGCCGTGTCCGAGGCCAAGGGCGTGCTGACGCGGAAGCACTTCTCCTTGTGGGCCTTGAGCATGTTGGAGAAGCGGAAGCGCTGGCCGCACACGTCGCACGGGTAGGGCTTCTCGCCCGTGTGCGTCCGCCGGTGGCGCTTCATGTTGGGGCGGCTCGTGAAGCTCTTGCCGCAGATCTCGCAGATGTAGGGCTTCTCGCCTGCAGCGCGGGGAGAGAGGAGGGTGAGGAAGGGCCACCACCGTCAGCCCCGTCCCACCTCTCCCAGCCGGCGCATGGAAAGGAGAGGAGGAACCCGTTCTCCGCCCCTGGGAGCGCTCACCCGTGTGCGTCTTCATGTGCTCGTCGAAGTACTGCTTCATGTTGAAGTCCTTGCCGCACCACTGGCACATGAACTGCTTGTGGCCGATGTGGATGCTCATGTGGGAGCGCAGCTGGTACTTGTACTGGAAGCGCTCGTTGCAGTTCTGATGGAGGAGCACCAGCGTCAGTGACTCCCGGCCCCGGGACCCCCATGGGATAAGCCTTGCTCATCCCAGCAGCCTCATGCTGACCAGGTACGAGCTGGATCTTCATCTGATGTACCAACTTCCTCCCTAAGCCCTCTCACTCCATTTTTCTACTCCTACTTGGGGACACAACCAAAACCTGAGCCCTCATAGACTTGTCCATGGCCAAAGAAGCAGCTGGTGGCACAAAAGAGGCTTGAACATCAATCTGCTGCCTCCCCATCTGGCATCTAAAGCACCTACCACCTACGTCATCCGCCCACAGCATCTTCAGCCACCAGCTGAAGGCATCACTGTATTCATTTTTTTTTTTCTGAAAAAGCTCAAATACAGAGCTTTGGGGGATATATTCCTGAGCTCTGTCTTCCTCCAGACTTTAAGGAAGCACTTAGTCCATGCTGGATTGGACGCCATGGCCCCCAGTACCATTGGCACTCGGAGATGCCTTTTGCACCTTGATCGCCCAACCCTGGTCAGCTGGGGCCAAGACTCCTCTAACCCTAGCAGCTGTAGACAAAATTTGGCTTCATTCTTAAAGAACGGGTGACTTCTGGGTGTGATATGTTGTCCAGTCACTAGAGGGAGGAGCAGATCCTGCTATCACCAGATGTCACCCAGAGGGAGCAGTTTCATTCATAGGGTTGGTGGGGCCCTCAAGACCCAAAGAGATGTAAAGCTTGGATGGGACAGGGAAAACATCCTTACTGCTGCTGAAAAATATCCCTCTGGGATGCCCCAAAAACGGGAAGATCTATCCTAAAATCAGATTTTTGCCTCCGTTTGGAAGGAAGCTCCGTGGGAAGGGTGAAGAACTTTCCGCCCAACTCAGTGTGCTCCGGCTGCCCTAAAACACGGCCAGCCCGAGCCACCCTTCCCCAAAACCATCACCTACCTCACATTTAAAGGGCTTTTCCCCGGAGTGCTGGAGCGAATGGACCTTCAGGGACATGCTGCGCTTGAAGGACTTCCCGCATGTCTCGCACGTGAACGGCATGTCCTTGGTATGAGCTGGAAGGGAGCAGAGCAGCATTACGCCTACGCCGCCCTCCCCATGTCCCCCCTGCCTCTCCTGCAAGCAACCCCATTGTTGGCATTTCCCCGTTGTCTGCCAGAATCCCATTTTTAGGCCTTTTTGGTGCTGTCTGTGAGCTGCAGTCAGAGATTCATTCCAGGCACAGCCAACGTCACCACGTGCCACTGCTGCGCAATATCCTTCTCAAAGCCCAACACTGCTAAGGGCTTGTCCTCTTTTATAAGGGAAAGATGGTTACATTCAAATCATCCTTTGATCATTTCTTTTTTTTTTTCTCTCCCAGTTACATAAAATAAATGAGATTCCCCAGTGCCACGCCTGCTCTACAGTAGCAAATTACTCCAGAAATAGCTAACCAGGCAGACATACGTTCAACATTAAATATCAAGCACCACAGGGTAAAAAAAAATTAAAAAAAAAAAAAAAAGTCATCTTCCTATTTCAGGGCTCATGCCAAAATTCCAGGCTTTGGCTTTGATGTGAAGAAAATTCACCCAAGAGTTATTCCAGCCCTAAATTCCCAACGTGACAGTGATTGAAAAATGCCCTTAATTGCTGAAACGAGAAATGCATATCCCTAAAGAGAGCTCCCAGCTGCCCGTGTTTCCTTATGGGGCCAAGCAAACCCTAGCAGCCGTGACCCACATAACTGAATGAACGAGAAGCTGCTTTATTTCCAGCAAAAGAGAGCTGGAGCAGAAAAGATGAGTCGAGTTTATCAGTCATCAGATGAGAGGCGTCTTCAGAGGGCTATTAAAGGCACTGAGACTTGGTCTCCAAGGGCGCCTGTCTCTGCAAGTGCCAGTTGAGGAGTTGAGGGTGATCAATGACCTCGGGTTGGGTGAGATGGATCTAGTAATTAGGAAGCAAACGATGCTGAGTGCTGGAGCCCAGCGCTGGCACGTCCCACCTCACTCACCAACCATGTGTTTCCGCACGTGGGCCATCGTGTAGAACTTCTTCTCGCAGATCTCGCAGGAGAACTTCTTCTCGGCGTAGCCATGGACGATTTTGTTGTGCTCGTGGAGCGACCAGAGCTTCTTGAAGCCCTTCCCGCACGTCACACACTGCAACGAGAGAGACAAGTGAGGCAGGGAGGCCAGAGCACAATAACAACAAACGGGGCCACGGAGGTTGCAGGAGGTGGAAAGTGTCATGGGGCATTTTTGATGAGTCCAAGAAACATCTTCTTTCAAGCCTGGCCAAATGTTGAGGTATTGCCAATTTTTTGGCTTTGTTGATTTTAAAACAGTCTTTTTGTTTTGTTTTTTCTTTTCTGATAAAATACGAGAAGATTATGAAAAGGAAGCTCATCACAAAACGTCTAAACAGCTAAAGCTAAGACATTGAACGTAATAATCAACAAGTTCCAACAAGTTTCCTACAGACCTTGTGACTTCAAAACTTCCAAAACCCAACTGTCTTCATCAGATGGAGAGGCAAGTGATGTATTTTCAGGGAAGACCACAGCCTTTCCAGGAACAGATGCATAAAACTTGCATAAATAGCAGCTCACAGCCTACAGTCCTCTTCCCATATGGGAATTTTACACTTTCATACAATTTATATACTATATCCAAGAAAGCTCCATGTGTCAGTACACGGCTGCAAAGCACATGGGAACAAGCTGGGGTAGGTAGACAGTGCAACTTCTTAATACTTTGCAACAAAATCATTTTCCAAAAGCATCTTCCATCAATCAAAAGCAGCACACAAAGTGTCTAAGCCTTTGCACAGCGTTGCTGCAGACACAGTGTGAGTGGGGACAACCCCACGTCTCCAACCCCAAGTCTCCTGGCTTCCCCATTTGGCTCATGCATTTCATGCTGCCCAAGCTCTTTGCTTGCACCAAGGCACCGTGCTGTGGTTCTCTGCACCTACAAAGTTGCATTGGAGATTTGCTTCCCTTCCAGTCAAGCTAAATATTTCTCTGATTTTTTTTTCCCTGGGAAAAGCAGCAACTTGGACTGCAACTGAGTCCTGAAAAGTAAAGTACTGCAGGCATCGTGCTTGCCTCCACGATGACAAATTTCCCTTCTACTGGCATGTAACTGGACAACTTTTAATTGCATGCCTGTAGGATTACAGTTTCTTACATTGGTTTGCTCCAGTTTTTACGGTATGTTAAAATTTAGGTGCTTAAGCAGCAAAATGAGGGTGAGGGAGGCATTCCCAGTTCCCGGCTTCTTAATTTCAAAGCACTTTAACATTAACCTGAATAATCCACTGAGTTTTATTGTCACTACATGGATATTTCTATGTATCCAAAGAGTTTTCTCTCTGCTTTAAGAGGCATTTCAGGACAAACTTAGAAGCCACATGTGGTATCAAAGACAAATGGAGCATCCCTGGGGAAAAAGCCCTATGTCCCAAAGCAAGGAGCAGGCAGAAGTCGACATAGTAGGCACCAAAAAATGGCAAACTCAACCCAATACAGACTCATAGTTATGTATCCAAGAGGCAGCCTGGAGATAAAGTAGAGGAATGGGAACACCACCTTTGTGGTGGCAATGGAGAGATGCTCAGGTTGTGAAGATACCCAGTGTCCTGTGACAGCAAGGTACAATTTAACACAGAAAAGATGGAAGAGAAATGGAAGATACATATATTAAAAAGCTCATATATTAAAAGTCATATATTAAAAAGCTCAGAGTTAAACCAGGTAAATCAGCAAATCGTATCAGAGCCACACAAAATCCTGAGGGACTGAAGGCCCTGTGGTGAGAGCGGCTATCAAAACAATGAAAGCGGCATCCAGAAACAGTGAAGTAATACCAAAACGATGGGAAAAAGAAAAAAAAGATATATTTTGGCAAGGTAAGAGGAAAATCACACTGGAACAGGCCAAAAAAGATTTTGAGAAACTTGATAAAAGCACAAAAAGCGAACGCTAAAGCCTTTTCTTCCAGGCAGCAGAAGCAGGAAGCCCATGAAGGAGGTCAGGGCCTACAGACGGTGGTGAAACAAGAGAAACCTTCAAATGAAATGAAGCCCAGGCAATGTCCGTGTTTTCACCCCTGGGCAAAACTCTGAAGCACAGCGGGCAAGATTTTGGGACAAATCTGCAAATGAGCATCCTCAGACCCAAACAGCGTTCATGCAAACTTTCCAAAGGAGCCCGGCTCTTCACTGCACCAGGTATCTGAAGACTGTGTTGGCCCTAGAGAAACAGAGATCAGAAAACCTGACACCACTTTTTCTACAATATGGGCTCCAGCGGGAATTTGAGGAAACATATAGCCCTGATATCCCAGCAATCTGGGGGAAACTCTAAGAGCGAGCAAAATCATGATAAAAACGGTTTACTGTAAGAAAGATGGGGAAGTCTGGTCCTTCAAAACTTTCAAAGGCAGGAAGGTAGAGGCTACCTGTCTCTCCATAAACTTTCAGCATTGTTTCTCCCCAGGAAAGTCCTTCCATGGACAAATACCTCCTTAAAAACAAACCATAAGGGTTGATCATTGTAGGTATAATCCCAAAAGAGAAACGTCGCTTACCCTACTGTCTGGTTGTAATTCCATGCTATGCCAATAAAGACGTTCAACACCATCAGCACGAGCAAAGTGAATCTGGCTTCTACTGCTAAAGCCAAAAAGCATGACTAAAGGAAAGTTAATGGTCCATGTTCTCCAGGGAGAGAGGTCACCACGGAGGCAGCTCCAGTTCACCGCATTCAGCAGCGCTTGGGAAATGATCTGGGCATCCACAGAGAGCTCCTGACTTCAGAAAGGAGTTGGGGAAACCCAGAAAAGTACAGAGAAGCGGGACGAGAGGAAATTTTAAATGGCTTCTGGAGGAAGTAAAAACATATCCATTTGGATCTGCTAAAGTAGTGACCAAGGCGGGACGTGTCGGATAGGTATAAAATAATGAGCACAAAGAAGAAGCTCCCCAGAGGTCCATTCTTTGGTATTATGAGGCCTGGGGACATCACAAGATGGAAAAAGTCACAACAAAACAATTCCTTGACATGATGCACGCTCAACCCGTGGAAGTCCTTGCCACAGCATGTGGATGGGAGCCACTCTGGGAAACATCTCCCGACACTTCCAAAACATGAGGGCAACCTGCATCTCCAAGCAGCGACAATATCAGAGGAGCACACAACACACAGATCCCTTTGCAATGCTGATGCCACCTCGGCTATGAGATGATGCTTAGGGATACAGTGCCTTGAACAAAATCATTCCCACCTCTGCATGTTCACCACCACGATGGCCAATTTCATTATCCATTAAATTTGAGTCAGATGAGGTCAAGAGCTTTAACCACATCGTTGCTTCATCAACGAGAGCTACAAGATCAGAGCTGGGTTCATTTAAAATTAGACCCCTTGGCTGCTACCAGCGTCATGTGTGAAGCCCTCCAGGAGGTTATTATTTTTTTTATTAGCAGTGACAGCATCATGCAAAAGAGTCCAGCAGGGATTAGAAGATTAGCTGGAGGATTCTGAAGGAATGCAGCGTTTTGCTGTTCCCCCAGGACGCCTGTAGCGTGCCCAGGGAAGCAGAGAATAAATCAAACTTTTCTTGGCTCCTGACTGCTTTGGGTCACCTGCGGTGCCACAGTGCAACAGCAACAGCCAACAAATTCCTCTTTGTGGAATAAAAAAATCTAAAGCCTGTCTGGCCTGGAAAGGTTGCGCTGCTTCAACTGACTTGGTTTGAAAAGTCCGGATCTGGATCTCATTAAAGCCTTAGGTAGAGGCCACACCTAGCCTGAGCCACGCAAGGGTTTCCCAGCATCTTCGCTTCACTTGGAAATTAGCTAACGTGCAAGCAGAAGGGAATAAAAAGCAGACTCAAATCACTTTAACCCCTGTCAGCAAATCTTTCAAACTCAGCTAAATGGGTTTAAACTTGGGTAAAAATTACCGGAGTGGGGTCCCATTAGGGGCTTGCAACTGGAGTAGCTGGATTGCAACTTTTAGCTGGACTGCCTGAAAAATGTCTATGACAGCTTCTCCAGCCACTGGAGCCACTCAAGCACATCACTGTCAACAGTGCTCTGCTTCTGTCCCATGATGATGCCTCCCCTGCCCATGAGACGCAGCTCTGGCCTTCACCATCAGCCCCCCAAATCCAGGTCATGTGCAAAGCAAGGTCACCTCCACCCTTCTGAGCCCATCCAAAATACCCTCACCATTATGGTAGGCTCCACAGTCACCAAGAGGCCACAGGAGCCTCCTGGGCACTGGGGTCCCCCACCATGGACTACCAGGCGGCCGTCTCACCTGGATGTTCTTCTCGCAGTCGGTCTGGTGGTGCAGGAGCAGCTCGCTCTCGAGCAGGAAGCGCTTCCCGCATTTGTCGCAGATCTGCATGCGGCTGTGCGTCACGTTCATGTGCTTCTCCAGGTACCAGCGGTTGTTGAAGACCCGGGGACACTTCTTGCATGGGTAGTGCTGCTTCTCTTCCAGCTTCACCTTCTGGCCCAACCCATCCTGCTCCTTCTTTCTCTTTCTCCCTCGCTGGCCCTCCTCTTCTTCCTCTTCTTCTTCTTCTGCCTTGGCCATCTCCTGGGACCTGGTGGCCATGGCAGATTTGGTGGCTTTGGACGCGCGGCTGGTTCTGCGGACCTGCCCACTCTTTTCCCTTTTCATCTCTGATGCATCTTCATCATCATCATCTTCCTCTTCTTCTTCTGTTGTCTCCTCTAGATCTTCCTCCTCACTGTGCTCTTCCTCCTCCTCTTCCCCCACCTCCGCGTCCTCCTCTTCTTCCTCCTCCTCATCCCCTTCCTCGTTCTCCTCCTCCCCGTCCTCCTCCGTGTCACGGCCATCTCCATCAGGCCGCCCCATGACTGCGGCGGCGGTGGCAGCAGCCTCGCTGGCAGCTGCCTTCCCCTCCATCCCTTTGGAGACATTGAGGGTCTGGTTGTTGAGGTTCACCTCCACAATGATCTGCTCCCGGTTGTACGAGCCCTGGCTCTCCAGGTCCTCCTCGGACTCCTCGCCCTCCATCTTACAGACGGCGGCCGCACCGCCGTCCTTCTCCTCCTTGTAGTACTGCTTGGCGGGCACAGCAGCGAGGGTCCCACCACCAGCGCCGTCCTCCACACGCACCGAGAAGGGGTCATTGCCTTCCCGGGCGTAGATCTTGGGGTGCGGGGCGTCCACCTCCTGCTTGATCTCGCAGTAGTAGGGTGGCGGGACGGCGCTGGGGCAGCCCTCGGCGGGCAGGGCCATGTCGCTGGCCATGGCCAGGCTCAGCGACCGCGTGTCGAGGAGGTCCTGGCAGGAGGAGGCGATGTTGTTCATCTGCAGCACGGCGGCCGCGTTCAGCACGTCCTGCACATTGCAGGAGTTGACCAGCAGCTTGGAGGTGTAGATGAAGTTGAGGATCTGCTGGAGGCCTTGCGAGGTCAGGGCCTCCAGCGACAGCTCCACGCGCTGCAGCTGCTTGTTCTGGGTGAAGAGGGAGTGGAAGAACTGGCTGTAGGCGGCGAGGACGCCCTTGTGCGCTGGGAAGATGCTCTTCTGCTGCACCAGCACGATGTCCACGTCGCACAGGTCCGGCTGAAAGAGGCGCTGCTCATTCAGTCTGTCCATCAAACACGTGAAGTGGAGGGCTACATCCTCCACCAGGGAGTACTCGGCCGAAGGGTAGTCAGTTGTCTTTTCAACTATCAGCTGCAGGGAGAGAAGAAACCAAGCAGTTCAGAACAGCTCCTCTCTCAGGAAAACACCAACCCGTCATCCCACCTTCCCAGCTCCACATAACCCAGCTCAGAGACCAGGCACAGCAGAGACCACCAGCCTAATGGTCAGAGAACCCCATGGAGAAACTCCAACCATCTTCTTGAGTCCAGTCAACGAGAGAAAACTCAACACATGGATGGGCAAGAAGGACCTGGGGCCTTGCCTACTTCCCTGCTGGAAGCCTGTTGTCCCTTCCAGGAACAGCAAGAGGAACTGCAGGCTAACTCCACCACAGAAAGCGTGTGCTAAAGTGGCTAAGGCCTCGGGACACACATCAGGGTGTTTTATGGGAAAGCAGATCCCCATTCCCCCTCGGGATGGAGCGGGGGGTGCCAGCCCCACATCACCATGGACACTGAGCAACAAACACACATGGCAGCAACTTAGCCTTGGCCTCAAACAGAGCTGGGACGGCTTGGAGCAAGCACTCAAACCCCAGATGTGAGATGCTGGCAAAAGACACGTTGGAGAAGATGACACCAAAGAAAGCGAGAGGCACGCCTGGGGTGCAAGAGAGGGGCTTTGGAAGCAGCTCGGAGCTTTTGTCTGTCACTTGGGCAACGCAGCCGGCACGACCCGTGTTTGCTGCTGTCCTTTCCTATCACAGCTCACTGCAAAACAGGCTGGCAGCAGTGCAAGACATGGTAGTAACAGCAGGAAACCCGTAAAAATACCAGTCACATGTCACACTTGGCTGGTGAAGAGCCCAGCCAAGAAAGAGCTCAAAGGTGCACGCAAGATGGTAGCTGGATGGTGAGGGACCCACACTGCCCCCAAACTGAAGGTAGCTCCTAAAAGAGACCAAGGAAACGCGTTAACTACCTGGGATTGCCACCACTTTCCACCTTGAGGACCTCTCTGCCACCTAAAGTGGCTTCTGCTTGGCCGGGTGGCCTCAGGGAGGCGGGGGGAACCCAAGAGGAGGCTTTAGAAACATGCTGAGTCCTTCCTGACGGGCCACGAGCAGCGATGGGGAGGCCATCCCCTCCCAGATCCGGCACCAGCTGCCAAGGGGGATGTCCCAGGGCTTGACAGCAACACACGGATGAGGTGCTCATTTTTACCACATTTCTGGTCTGCAACCAGCCCATGCCCCGCACCCTCACAGGGGAGAATTTTGGGGAGCTTTGCTCAGTTTGGCCCCTAGAGCTGCCAGTCAGTGGAGCCCCTGCAGCCTCCAACAAGCTCCCTGCATCTCCTCATACAAAAAAAAAAAAATTTTGTATATAAATGTTTGTAAATTAAATAAAATTGTAATAATAATTAAGTTATATATAAATATATAGATATAGCTCTCTCCATAATTGTTGTAATAATAATAATAATAAAGTTGTATACAATTATATAGATACAGCTCTCTCCATAATTGTTGTAATAATAATAATAAAGTTATATATAAATATATAGATATAGCTCTCTCCATTATATCTATCTCGGTATATATTGATATGTATTGACCAAAGGCAGCCTCAAGCTGTACGGGGAGGAGGATCCTGGACAAAAGTCCAGAGGATGGTGGCCAGCCCCGTTGCCCCACACAGAGTCCTGGGACACCAGCAGGTCCCCTCCAAAACCATCGGATCCCAGATGCTTCTCTCCTGAGAATCCCTGCTCCTCTCCAAAGGGCCTTTTCTAACCCCGGCGACTGCAAACACGGGAAAAAGAGTGAGCGGGCGCCTTAGCGCTGCTCCCTTCGGCGTCTCCATCCCGCTTTCCGCACTGGGGCAGGACTGCCCCGAGACCCCGAGACCCGCGCGCTGTTTTTCACTGCCTGCGAGGCGCGGGGAGAGCCGGCGCGTCCTGCCCGGCGCCGGCGCGTGCCTTGGCCGCGGCCCGCCGCTGACTTCAGCCCCTGCGCGGGAGGGATGCGGCTCCTTATTGCTCTCAGCTGCTTCCCGGCGGCCTCCCTTCCCCGGCTCCGACCCGGCGCGCTCGGCTCCGGCACCGGGGGGGACGGGGACAGGAGCTGGCGGGGGGAGCGCCGTTATTAAAGACATCTGCCCGGGCGCCGCCGCCAGCCCGGCGTTACGAAACGCGCTGGCCGCAGCAGCAACGCGTGGCAGCAACGCGGAGCCCCGGGGACGGGCGAAACACGGCAAAGCACCCCAAAATAAACGCCCCCACCCCAATGGTGACGGGAGGTGCGCCCAAGCAGAGCGGTGCTTTCCGCGTCCCCCCCCCGACCCGAATTTCCTGATTTGTGCTCCAAAGCAAAGAGGCGCCCATGGGAATAAAAGTAACATCCAGGGATGAGATCACATGGATCACTTCAATGCATGGCTGTTTTGCTTTGTCCCCAAGAATAGGGTTTTTTCCCCACTGATTTTTCCAGCAGCGAGAGATCCTGCAAGCCCCTCTGCCCCATCTCCGGCTTCCACCTCTGCCCGATGAAGGTGCAAAACCCGGAGTGGGGCTGCAAGCCCTCAGGGAGGAGATGGCTGTGAAGGAAGCTCCTCACTAGCACATGGCCGTTTGTGGTTTTGGGAGTGGGGCAAATCCTGGAGATGGATTGTCATGCCCAAACGTGGAAATAAAAACCAGGAAAAATACCCCAGGGTCACAAATCCACACAGAGGGGCAAGGACCAGCAGGCGCAGGATGCTCTGGTTGCCACTAATCGGAGCCGCAAGAGGAAGCACCTCCAATTTTGCAAAAAAATAGTTGAGGTTTCTCTTAAAAAGAAAGGTTTCTCTCACCTTCCCTTGCAACACCAAGTACGTTTCTCCCATTAAAAGAAACTAAGATGTTCCACAAAGTTTCCCTGCCTTTTCCTGCCCCGTTTTGGAGCACATGCAGCTCAGCAGGACACCAGGGTCCCGTATTCATGGAACCGAGAGCACTGTCAGATCTGGCACCACAGAAAACTTGGGAATGCCACGAGACGGCACCGGGCAGCCCATGTGCAAGCGCTAGGTCACCACAAAGCAGGGATCCCCTCTTCCTGGAGCGTGGTGTGGGAATGCCTGGTGGGGGAAGGCTCTCCCCGGATTTGCATCTGGGTATGCGGGAAGCCACAAAGAGGAGAGGAGGAGAAGTCAGTGGGTTTTTTTTTTTTTTTGGTCTGTTTACCATGCAAGAAAAAAAAAACTATAAAAATAAATAAAATGCTCTTTTTGTTTAATTAGGGGAGGTCCGTCAGGAAAAACAAGCAGGAAGGGCAAACAATAGCTCGGCGGAGACGCCGCCTGCGGCGTCAGCCCGACGGCTCCGGAGCCGAGAGGTGGGGGAAAGCGGCACGTGGAGATGACACCGTGTCACTGCCTTGTCCTGGTGGAGCTGGGAGAGCAGCAACTGCGAGCAGGAACCAGGAGCCAGACCCAAATCCCATCCCACAGCCTGTTCCTATGGCCCTGCTCATCCTTTGATCCAAAAAAGCGCTCCCGTGGATCCATCTGAGAGCCCATCCCAGCCATGGGAGGCCACATGAGCCATGGGAGAAGCACTCAAGTGCTTTTCTCCTACAGCTTCAGGCCACCCCACCTTGCATGCAAGAAGGTCACCAGAGTGCAGGACATTGTGGCCAAGATCCCTAAGAGCCACGTGCCACCCACAGCCCGGGCTGATGGAGCAAGACCCCTGAGTCCCTTTAAAGATGCACCAACTCTTCCTCCCACCACCATCATCAGTGGTAGGGGCACAGCTGGACAAAACACAGCCCGTTCTGGGCAGGGCAATTCAAGAACGACGGATCTCCCAGGAGCTCTCAAGTCATGTCTTGACCAGAGCAAATGGAGAACAAGCTAGAGCTGCTGCAAAGGTGACCTGAAAGCACCAGTTCTGGGTCCAGAGAAGAGGTAGAAGACACACTTCAGCCACAGCAGCTTTAGATGCAGAATGGTGACAGGAAGGTGACACCAGGAGGTAGATCCATCCCCGCCTGGCCCCACACATCTCCAGGATGCTCCTGGATGAATGAACCTGTGGATGCTCCTGGAAGAAGAGGCCACCTGCATCCAAGGGTATCAAAAGCACCGGTCAGGGTGACCCATCCTTTATCCACCTTCCAGACAGTGGGAGGGAACTGGGAAGATCCCAGGGAAAGCAAGACAACTTTTTGAGCTGAAAAAGGGCATCTTTTCTGCAAAGACAATGATGGAAGTGGGTGCAGCCCGAGGATGCAAGTAGTGGTGGCTGCAGCAGAGGCCCCATTCCCAAGGATGTGCGAAGCTGCAACATGGATGCAAAACCCTCTCCGTGCACCGTCTGTCCCCGCTCCAACCAGAGCGGAGAGAGGAGCAGAGGAGGAAGCGAGGACAAAACCCAGCACTAACCTCCGTGCCCAGGCCCAAGGACATTGGAGACACCAGGCCAGAAGGTACCTCCTGGCAGGGGTGCAAGTCTCCCTCCGCTCTCCCTGGCCCCATAATTTGGTCCCAGCATGGTCTATACCAACACCTTTGGACAGAAATCTCTTTTTTTCGTACCAGAGCCATGCTCCATCATGGTGCCTTCCCCATGGGAAGCACCACTTGCAGGCTCTGCTTCTGTGCTGGTGGCTGATACAGCTGCCCCAGCACCAAAATGAGCAGGGAGCACTAGAAAGGCCATGGAGATGTCCACAGCAGAGGTGAGGGCAGCATCACCTGCACAGAGGAGGGGACCTCTATACGTCTATGGACCTCTCCACACAATGGGAAGAAAAAGCTGGAAAGCACTGGCACAAACGCAGCTTTAACCAGCTCATAAGTGTTGTCCCCCCAGGTTTGCTGAGTTTGGATGGCACAAGGCAGCGTTCCCAACCCTTGCCTCTCCAGCCAGCACGGCCATGGTCCAGCTGGCCCCATGGGACTGGCAACGCTCCATGCAGCCTCATCACCTGCTTTCAACGGCAGCATCTCTCCAGCTGCAAGAAGACGGGGTAGCTCCCACAGGGAGAGGAGTTTCCTGGCGGAGCACCTCAGAAAACCTGAACATTTGCTGAGGAGCACGCATTGATGTCACAGCATCCACCCATCTGCCAAGCTGGTTAAAAGCAACCAAACTGGCCATCTCCTCCAACCCCTCATGCCCAAGCTCACTGGAAGGTACCTCACACATCAAAGTATCTCACCTAAGAAGGCCAGGACTTTCCAATGCCTCTGTGGCATCTGCAGGCCCAGTTTAGCCACCACCGCGTCCCACACCGACATCCCTGAAACTCAGGTCTGCCAGGTCTACCTTGGGCTTAGGTGACCCCATGGTCACAAGAGTAACAAGAGGTGCTGAGAATCCCCCTACAAATCATCTTCTTCCCTTCTTCCTCAGGTGGAATCGACCAGTAGAGCTTGTCACCACAATGGGAAGGATGGGCCAAGACCTTTCCACTATTGCTCATTATTTCTCAACCCTTCCAGCAGGAAGAGGGACTTGTTGAGTGGATGTGAAGGGCATCTACAAGGTTGTCCCTCACCACTGGGTCTACGAAGGTGTCCAGCACAAATCATGACCCAGAACATGGTCCTCGACAAGGAGGAGGAGAAAGCAGAGGTAAAAGATGGGACAAAGACGGACAGACAGCATGGAAGGAAGAGAAGACCCGGTGACAGCTACCGTGTCCTTGAAGAGCGGTTGGCTTTGGGGGTTGGCATTGCTCAACCCATTTCCAAAGGAAAGTCCAAATCCAGCCACAGTTTCTGTTCTGACACCTCCAAGGCTTGTCTGAACCCAACTCTTAGCACATCCAAGAGACAGCACTGCTGAGATCTGCTCGATGGCAGCTAAAAACACATCATTTGCTAACCCTTCTCCAGACCACAAAATTGCTAGGGTGATAAAGGTTTGACACGGCATTTCCTGGACCCCCGTTCTGGCCCGTGACGGGACACAAAGTTCATGTCTGACCCTGTAGGACCTTCAGGTCCCGAGCAGGAACATCTCAACGCCAACACACCTCTCACCACGGATTTTACCCTCTGCTGATGCTTCCAAGGGGACTGACTCACTCGCCGCGGTGCTGACGCTCACTCTGCACCACCTGAGCCACGGCCCTCGGATGCTGCTTGTCCTTGAAGCACTGACCCCAGGGATGCTTCTAGCTGCTCGCATCCCAAAACAGACCTCACCCATGACCTCCTACCTGCCCGAATGCCTCAAGGATCCCTCCTGAAGGTTTTTTTTTTGGAAGCACCAGCTGTGATCCCCGGCCCAAGGCCCCACATAACCATAAAACAAGCCAATTTACTGGGATTAACTACCCTGCCCACAGCCTTCATACCGTTCTTCACCCTGGTCTCTCATCAACTACAAGCAGAGGTGAAGGCCGGTGCTTCCCACACCTTCTTATCCTCCACAAGCGGCCGAGGAGCATCTGCTCATCTGCTTCGTTCCCTCACTCAGGATGCAGGGATGGCCCCTGTACAACCAGGGAAGGGGTGGATGGAAGAGCTGGATAACAAGCCAAAGTAACATTCCAGAGCCAACAGCAAGAGCTTGGTGAGCTCTGGAAAAGCCAGATGTGGGACAGCTGTTGGACCAGGGAAGCCATCCTGACATCGCTCCTTGCTCAACCAGATCCTTCTCCTCCCTTGTTGGTCAAGGAGCATCATCCTCTTGGTTGCAAGCCAGGTGGGACCAAGAAAGGCTCCTCGGAGCTCCAGGAGGTCACCCAGCCCTTCCCAAAAATCCCTGCCACCTACTCCAAAACCCTCCCAGAAACTCAACGCTCCTCAGTTTTTGGGAACTGTGCAGGATGCAGTGGCGGGTGCAGAACTTCAGCACAGCAATGAGGAGAATAAAAACAGCAACAAATAAGGTTAAACACTTCCCTTTTATCCTCTGTTTTTATCCTGCAGTGAGATGGAGGAGGGAGGGGGGAAGCCGCATCCATTCGGGAAAGGCTCAAAGCACCTCAGGTGCTTCTGACACATCGGGTGCATGCGCCCGAGGTTCATCCTGATTTTGGGATCTGAGGCAGGTTTCCCCTCAGACAAACACCACGTCTTAAGAAAAAGAACCGATATCTGACCCGCTCCCTGGCGCATCTTCTCCTGAACGGCCTTTTCCCAGGTGAGGCGACGGACGGTCACCTTTCCCAATCCCGATATTCGCAGGGGCTGGAATCCCAGGCTCGGGGAACAAAAGATAAGCAGGAAGCCTCAAATTATGGGAAACGTGAGATTGCAACAAACCCCCCTGCGCTGCTGCAAGTCGTCCGGTTACTTTTTGGCTGCCTCGGCTGAAAATCCAGTCCAGATCACTGCATAAAACCCTGTATTACAGTGTTTCGGGCTGCATCGTTTGCACTGAGCAGAAGTGCACTGGGGGTGCAGAAATATTCAGCAAAATATGTCATATTGTATATGTAATATGTAATAAATATGCAATACGTAATAAATAAATAAATGAAATCCTTATTAGCGCTGCAAGGATTTCTCCCTCTGGAGAACAGGTCCCCGTCTGTGCCTTGCTGATTTGGGGCACAAAGTGAAGGTTTTCGCTGCCTGCTGCTCTCCTGCAAGCGGGAACGAGGACGGTGCCCAAAGTGCCCCAATCCGGGGGTCCCATCCCGGCTCCATATGGAGCTGAGCGGGATCCCATCCTGGCACCGCCGTTACTTGCAAACTGGGCACTTTTCTCGACGTTTGCAAAGAGCTGCTGGGTTTATCGGGGCCAGGAGGGCCAGGGGGGAGCCCGCTCGCCCCCAAATCCTGCTGCCCGGCGCTGTATCCATCTGGGAAAGGCGCATTCCCGACGTAAGGCCTGCCAGGGATTGCCCAGCCAGGCGCCCCCTCTGCACGCCCCCCTGGCGGCGGCATTGGGGGGGGGTCTATATATTCGCCTATACATATAGGTGCACATGAACATACACACACATCCCGAGGCTCCGAGGGACACGTGGGAGCCCTTGCAGGGCACGAGGCATCCGGGAACCCCGGACGGAGACCC
>JAVCKT010028905.1:0-11021 GCA_032273925.1 Rhynchotus rufescens
TGTGGAACCATGCCACTGGAAAAAATAGTTCTTCATTTACTATTATCATTAACAGTCAGTTGCCCAGCATTTAAATGCTCCTTTCAGCAAGGTTTGCAGTGACAGCTCTGGCTTTTGAAAATGCAAGCCTTTAAAGGAGTACCCTAGGAATAAGGACAAAGTACATCCCTGGGTGGTGCCCATAAATCTTTTCAGTGAACTTGTTTTGTTATTGAATTTGTCCTAGAAAAAGACTCAAAACACAAAAAACAGAAACTCATTACTCTCACAAGTGGCCTTCTTCCGCTCCCCAGTCTCACAAGACTTTTCACCAGAAATTTACTGTAAAAAGCAGTTATACAAGTATTTTAAATCCTAACTAATAACAAAAAGGCAACATTAAAATGACTTTGCTTTCATGTGGCAATTGCAAAACAACTGCTTAACCTGCTAATTGCCAGTCAAAAAAGAAAGGCAGATTCTCAGCCTTGGAAGTTTTGAGCATGGTCAAGTATAGTCCAGTTTTTATTGTTGGGAGCTCGGAAACTGCTATGGGGCAAACTGTGGGAAGAAGAGGGAGCTTGCAGGAACAATTGAAAATGCCTATGTGAGGTGCCTCCTTGTCAGAAATGGTATTCTTATTTGCCCAAAAGGATAATTATCTGACAATTTAAATAATAATTGAAGCCTTACTTTTGGGTTTGTTCCAGACAAAGTAAAGGAATGCAGCTGTGTAAAGTAGCCATTGGTACAAAATGAGGTGTTGGAAACAGAAATACCTATTTGCTAACACAAAATTATTTTCAAATTAGATGAAAAATGTTGAACCAGCAGATGTTTATACACAAACTGAGGCAGGCATAAGCTGAGAAATATTTGGAAAAAACAAGAAGAAGATAGTGCTGAGCATAGGTAGGTACTCATAAAATGGGTATGATCAGGAATATACTTTTTTTGAACTTCGGGAAAGGTCTTGGTTTGGTAAAAACATCACTAACTCTCAACAGTTGTCGCAGGATCATTGCAAAGTGCAACTTGCCTTCTTTAATATTTTATTAAGCCTGATTAAAACTACTGCTATGGATAAGAGATGTCAGTCACCTGTGCTCCAGCACTTCTCTAGCTATTCCCATTTGTCAGAGTATTCTTCAGAGGTGGCAGAGCTGGACGGGGCTTGGGCAGGATTTGGAGAGAGTTCCCAAGCCAGCAGAGGTAAAACCCACAGCTCAAGATCCGTGTTTGTAAGTAGCTTTCAGTTTTCTACCATTGGAATGGTATGAAGTGGGATATTTACCCTGCAATGGAGAGCTTGCTGCTTGCAGTGCATGTGAGTTGGAGAGCAATTCTATACAGTTGTGGGTGGTTTTTCCTTTTGAAAGCACAATGTAGAGCTGAGTGTTTCCCAGGCTATAGAGCTCCTTGGAGTGCTGCTGGAATCAGCAGCCAACTGTGCTGAGGGAGGCTTCAAACGTGTTCGTTGTGACTGGAAACACAGTCCTGAAGAACCACGAGCGATGATGCGGGAATGGGAAATAGTGATGATGTGCTAAAAGGACATACATGCAGAAAAGGATCAGCTGGTGATGCCACCCATGCTTCCCTCTTCATTTCTTTTCACCTTACACAACTTATTTGCAGCTTGCAGATAAGTTTAAGCTCTGTCTCCAGCACAGACTCTCTGCTGTGCAGTTTTACGTGCACAGCTCTGCAACAGGCTGCCTACAGCCACAGCACAGCACACTGCATAAGGCCAAGAGCCTTATGCGGATTTAGTTCTTGGATATCTGCTGTTAAAACGCTCCCATTGCTGATCTGGAGCTGACATATTAGAATCTCTGCTGCTGCAATGCCTTTAGTCAGGATAAAAAACAGAGGGCAGGTAGAGAAGGCAGGAACTGGTCACACAAAATGTGGGGAAAAAAAATAAAACAGATAAAAACTGTGTAATTTTCCTTGAAAGCAAAGTCTGGCAATGAGATCAGAAAATATGTGTTTTTCTTACCCTGACAAGGACTACCAGGACTTCGTTCTCTTCTTTCCCTTCTCTGTCATGATTCTTGTTTCTTCTGTACTATATTTTTGAATTACTGTGATGGACTGTATGTCACTCCAGTTTTTATTACGGTATTTATTACTATATCAGCCTCAGCATTTTTTTGGAGAGCATTTTAGATTATTACAAATGATTTATTTCTACATTTGGTGGACCTTTCTGTCTCAGTAATTTTGTTTTGCTCCTTACAGGGGCTGTTTGCAGATTATCTGAACATCCCTGCATTTGATAGCACTCTATTTAGATAACTACATAGTCACTGAGCACTTTAGGGTGATGGTGACTCCTCCGAAATGCTGGGGTAGGGCTGCCTGCAGGATTAATGCATGGAAGAGCTGCCAGGCTCCTCGTGAGTGTCTGGAGACAGGAAAACAGCTACCATCTATCTCCTGAATCTTGTCGAGCACTTTGTCCTTTTCAGATTATAAAACAAAATCTTAAATCCCAAGGAACATCCCATGTCCACTTTGCACTGACGAGGCTCCACCAGAGGCAATCCATTTCTGCTGCTATCACCAGTAATAACAGATGTGATGGTCCAGGTTCTTATTTAAGTCAAGGGCTATTAACCTGCAGAATTGGGATGAGCTGGCCAGAAAATAACTCAGGAGCATTCCCAGTTCCTGAAGAACTCTCTGGAATCTGATGTGGGGAGAAAGAGCAAATTTTGGTTACAAAATCTTCCATTCTCTATCTCATTTGCAGAATCAGACAGTGCTTTTTCATAGAAAAAAAAAAAGAAAAAAAAAAGTAAAGCTTGCTCAGTGCTACATTCATTTGGCTTGGGTAAATATGTGGCACAATTATCTCTAGTAAATGTGGACAAAACTAAAATGTCTACATAAATTTTACCATCAATAAAAGATCAGGAAGTGACAGTAAATATGCAGGTGGATGTTCCACATCTTCTGAACTTCTTCTATAGATAAGACTGGAAAAACACAGATTAAAACAAAAGATCACTTTTTGTTGGTAAACATTTCTATAATTTTATTTACTGTTTAAACTGTCTTTTGATTAACTTTGTAGAACATGACTTTGCTAATGTAGGTTAGCCATTATTTAATTAGACACTTGGGACAAATAAGAATCCTGTTTATAACTCTTAATCTACTTAAGTTGTTATCTAACCAGTAGTCCTGAGAGAATATTCAACATATTGAACTGATTCTTGCATGCTTCTTTAGCTCCTTATATCTTAACTAATCATCCCAACTCTATCATGGTTATTGTAGTGGAATTTCCACTGAAGTCAATGAACTCAGAGTGTAAATTGACTACAAAACAGTTACTGGGACAAATTCTCTATTTATCTGAAACCTTTGAAATGCCACTGGCTCAAGTGGAATTGCTGGAGACATGACTGAATTTGGTTTAATTTTCTGGTATTTATTCAAGTTAGTGCCTTGGAGAGCTGGAGTTCTCTCATTTAATTTTAATATTTTGAGTTGAACTTGACAAATACTGATAAAAATAACGCCTTCAGGGGTTGGTTGAAAAGCTTCTTTGTGACAACCTGAAAGATTTCTGTTAGCATCAGGGAGCCCTTGACTGAGCATTTAGTGGTCATGAGGAAAGGTAATTGAAAACATCAGCCAACTATTATGATACTTAAAAGTGGTAATTTTTTCACGGATTTTTAAAAAATACACCTAAATGTTTATTGCATTCAGACTTTGCACAAAATACAATCATTTAAAATGCACCCAAAATAGACTAATATCATTTTGTTTCATTCGAGGGCTAGCACACAATTTCTGGCATTATTTTCCAGAACAAAAGGAAAATAGAGCAAGAGAAGTGGAAGAAGGAGAGACCTTGCAGTAAGCAGAATTTATATTCACCTCTGAAAATGAGGAAATATTTAAGATATTCCTCTTCCTCTTTCCTTTCTTTCCCTTTCTTCTCTCCCTTCATTTTTTCCTTCCTCTCTTGGCTTCTTTCCTAAAAGAACAGGTTTAAGAAAAAGGTTTAAATGAAAATAAAGGCTTTACAGCTCCACTGTTGTAGGCACAAGGTTTGCAATTACAGATTTAATTACACACACAGGACTCTGTGACATTGAACAGTGAATTGAGAAGACTAGTTACAAGCTTGAACAAAAGTACCTAGCATGGGATTTGTTTAATCTAATTTCAGCTACAGTAAGTTTTAAATTTCTAGAAAGGAAAATCATTTAGTGGTCATTTCTAAGCAAATTAGCAATCAGAGCACTTTAGGAGGGCAAGTCCTCCAATTTACATGGACATCTGTCCTGCCATGAACTGAACTGCACTCAGGAAGCTGTTTCTCAGGCGGAGCCTCACTGATCAGCTTAGACCAAATTCTTGCCCTTGATAGATGGTTAGTGATAGCTGAGTGCATGACAGCCCAGCTGGATGTGCACTTCCATGAGATTTTGGAAGACAAGTTAATTTTCCTCTAATGCAGTTAAGCTGGTATAAAGCAGGGACTACCAGTCACACCGTAGAACCAACTCTTTCAGATGATTTGAGTGAGGAAGCAATTCCTTCATTTTAACAAGCAATAAAAAAAAAAGAGCTTTGTTGTGTACGTCATCTTCCTGCACTATTACTTAGCTTTGATCTCTGGAAGAACCTTAAGAATCTTTTGACTTTCACAGATGGAAGTGGAGTTAATGCAGTGGAGTTAATTTGAGCTCTTACTTTGATTTTAACTCTTACCTACATACGAAGTTTGCTCACCTGACTTGGGTGACACTTTAGTTTCAAGATTATTGACCCAGCTGGGACTAGTGATAAACAGACACTGCATTCATTCAATCCATTATCTTCCAAGAAGGATGCTGACTGAATTGGTTGCATGCTAATAATTCTCTCACCTTTTTCCATAACTCTGTATGCTCAGAAATGCTGACAATTGCAGTTCAGCTTTTGTGGAGACCTGTAGAGAGATTTTGGAGCATAAAGTCAGTGGCTGTGGGCCGAAAATTTTATCAGTGTGCCCAAGCATGAAGCCAGTACCTATGAGAACTCAACTGCTTAAAAAATGGCTTTGCATAATGTGGCTGCTAAGAGCAAAATTAAGGTTTTTTTTTTTAAATATCAACACATCTTTTTAAGGGTTTCTGATGCATAAAAGGTCCACAGTGGTTTCTAATTATGCTGTTTATTTCTTATTGTACAGATTATAGTTAGAGGCTGACAGTTCTTTGGCCTCTTTTTTCAGGAGCAATGTTAAAATCTTACCCTTGCTTTCTGAGAGCAATGAACAGTGCTGCAACCTTAGCAAATTTTGCAGGGTAAACAGAGTCTAAATCATTAATACTACCTCCTCAAACTCCGCTGAGGTTTCCCACCCACGGATCAACATAGTCCAAACCCAGCTGAGCCTGCGGTATGTGATGAGATCACTGCATTAATTTCTGGGACAGTAGGTGTATGTTAAGAGCCCTTGCTCTTGCTGTTGTGAATTTGTTTGTTGCTGTTGAGGATGTATAATTTCAGTTTTAAAATATGCATCAATCTGAAACTTGGCATAGGTGCAGTATTTGGTTTTAAAGCGGAGAAAGCACTTGTAGAAAGCAGTTATTTTTTACATTTTGGAAAATTTTGCTGACATTGACGCTGAAAAGGCAATCATTAAAGCTGAAGTATTGCAAGCTCTCCATGGGCAGGATATGATGTTTTGGCAATAAAGAAAATCTGAAGAACTGAGTCCTTAAATAATATGCAAGCATACATACCTGGATTTCATGTTTTCCTCATATTTTCCTCATATTTGCATGTTACGTAACATGACATACTTATGACAACACTTCCTTACCATACCCAAACTCCATATTCCTTTGACACATTTTCTTTATGCTGAAGGCTGCAATACTAAGAGGGTCCACTAACTCAGCTCTTCCAAATGTTCTGATGATATATGCACATATAATGTTGTAATCCTGAGTTTCCTTTCCCTTAACTGTTCCTGAACCAAAGCTCACAAGAGAAAAGGTTGCTTCTTAGCAGGTCCTTCTTTAAGGGCTTCTGGTATTCAAAATTTTAAGTCAGCTACTCAGAATTATAACACGTTTGCTGTAATATAGTTCCTATAACTAAGCTGTCGTTGTGGCAAGGTATGTAGGATTTGAAACCTGAGCTGTAAACAGTGAAGAAGAGGATCACAGGATGCCACCTGGAGTTCCCTATTCAAGACTGGGCACTGCTGGCATGGCTTAGAGCAGGAGGGTTCTTAATGTTAACTTACTGTTAAATCCACTATGTCTGCTGCGGGTCAGAGGTTAGGGAAGGTAGAAAGAAGAGGAGCTCGCTTTTCTTTACATCTGGCCCAGCCATCTGTCGGTTCTGCCCCACTGAGGCCAGCTTTATTTCTTTTCACCTACCAGGAAACTCTTTTTTTTTTTGATTTAAGGCCATGCTGTGATGTGATGTGCTGGCCCTAAAATTTCAAACTTCATTTTTTGTCCGCGCTGCCCAGCAGGGTTCGCAATATAAGTTGCTCTGTATAATATAGGTATGCTCTAATTAGCTGGCACTATTAGCTCAGGTCAGGCCTGCTTATACTCTTGGAGGAACAGGCACAGGTTTTGTCAGCCTTAACGCTAACTGCCTCTCTGACCCAGATCTCTGCCTTTCCCCCTTCCCTGCCCTCCTCGTGACATCTGAGGTAGCAGCCACCTCACCGCGCTGCGGCAGCCACAGTCCTGCTGCCCTTCCAGCTCCCGCCTCCGTGTAGTTAAGGAAAGCACTTGGAATTAACAGAATGGGGTGAAGTGAAGCTGCTTTAGAGCATCTGCCCGTGTGCACTAGCCCCGCGGGCCACACCGATCTTTTCCAGGCGCCTGTGGCATCCCCGAGGACATCCTCAGGCAGCTGGAGGGACAAGCTCTCTTGCCATGTCCCCCCGTGCCTCCCCTCTGGGGCAGGAGCAGAGGGTTCCCTGCCGATTACCTTTTGCCAAGCTGAAAATTTGCTATTCATGCCCCCTGTTTGCTTTCTGTCTCTTAGCCAATTCCTTATCTATGAGCATACTTTATTCCACGATCGCCTAGTTTCCTTTACAGCCTCTTGGGAGGGACTTGGTCAAAGGCTTTCCAAAAATTAAAATAATGACATCATCTTGTTTTCTTATCCGCTCTTATTTTGACATATTCAAACTATTCTCAGTGAGGATGGGAGGTTGGGACCATGAACTGAACTCCTACTGGCAGTACTCCTGAACCCCTTCAGAGAGATACCTTCATTAGTGGTTTTGAAAGCCAGGTTTTGTATTTACTTAATTACTAAAAACTACCGTTAAGTTACATCATTCCCAGCTCTGTATTTTATAGAGGAATAACAGGAGCAATCTTGACTTGGCATTTTGCTTGTATGGGTCAAAAATGAGTAGAACAACATGACAGAATGAAAAAGGATTTCTTTTTTAAGTGAGAGCAATAGCATTTCTATTTTTGGCCAACAAATTTTAATCACATCTTTACAGACAATTATATATATATTTTTTCATTCCATTCCATTTTCTGCTTCTTCTCTCTCTTTTTTTTTAATCCTTCTGTCTTTTTAGTGTTAAAGTACAGAGCCCCTAAATGGGGAAAAGATAATAGTTTACAATCAATGCTCATGGACCAGACAGCTAATCTGAACTTAACTAAAAAGTCAATATTTAGCTGTACCTTATCAGTGGAGAAATGTCAAGCACAGAGGTAGACACGAACAAATTTCCAACTGATTTCTCTTTCTTATGCCTCAGTGTTCAAAGCTTCATGGAAGAGTTTCAACATCAGATAAGACAAAATTGCCTTTGAAAAAAAAACACATAACAAATGACAAACTTGCGGCTGCAGAGACTAGAGTTTATGAAATGAAAACACACGTCAAAAATTCATTCTAATCTCTCCTTGCACATTCCATTGGTCACCTTCCAGGCTGTGTGATGCTGGCAGGTGATAGTTGAGCGCTGCAGGCAGTCTTTAAGAGATAGCAGCAGGAAATGTTTTCTTGCTGAGTGAAGTCGTAATTTGTTGCCACCCAAAACACAATTGACATAAATCATTTTGAATTTGAAAATTGCTGTGGATTCTGAAATACGTGTGATGTACTGACTGGCGTTGTGTTGCTGTGCAAGAGCAACTCCCCGGCAAACACGTTTTAAAATTAAAAATTAGTTTTTAAGTTACTTGTTAGCTCATAATGAATGTCACTTTTACAAAGTCTGCCATTCCTTTCGCTGTGCTGATTTTCCTGGAAGAGCAGGTAGTTACATCAGGGGAGGATTTAACCCTTGGCTAGAATCAGAACTCCCTGTTTATTCCCCTTGCTGCTCACGCCACAGATGATCTCTTAATTTTCAGCAGTGATGACTCACAGCTCCCAAGCATAGGCATGGGGCTTTCTGCACTACAGGAAAAGCCAGCATTTTAAGGAACCTTCACACTATGCTGAATGTGCTAACTTTGTGACAGGGTAATTTCAGCATTTCTCCATGCCCTGCTTCGTGGAAGGGATGAATGAAAGGTGTGCAAAGCTGCAAGCTTTAAATGTTTGAAAAACTTTAGGGAAACGAGGCACTGAGGGAATGGACTTTTGTCCATGTTGGCTACAAAATGTTGTACTAAAAAAAACACAAAGAGAGAAAAACAGAAATTAATTACTTTATCTGGGTCCTCAAAAGTGGCCTTCATCAACACACCAAGCAATTTACCATTATATCACTGTTCTGAACATTCTGGAATGAAGGATGCCATCATTAGGCAGCTCGTGATCTTCAGCTATTTCTATGACATTTTTCCTTTTGCAGGACTCCCTCCAAAAATCAACAGTCTTAAGTTTTGAACTACAGATACCTTCTTTTTCTTTGCCTCTTCTTTCTTTTCTTTATCCAAAGAACATTAGATACTTAGGATGTGCTTAATGTGGGGAGAAGAGAAAAAAAATAAAAAGATTAAGGTCCTTTTAAGTGCGAGGTAAGAGCTATGTTATAGTATTGAATATCCTCTAAGCAAGACAAGGGTCCTGAAGATTTTTGTTTTTGCTTTATGTGTGAATTCAGAGGATCTATTTAGTTAACAGGTCTTCACTACTATCCACATTCCACTTACCTCCTTTTAACACATATATGTGAGCAATCCTCAAGCAGCTTTGCTCTCCAGTATGTGACATCTAGTCCTTCACATGGAAACAGCCCTGGTCCCAGATTAGAGAGCTTCTGTGTGTGTGTGTCAAAGGGGCAGAACATGCTTTCCTTCTCTATGGGAAGTCCAGTAAATGAAGAAATAGGTTTAATTTTTCACCGTTTCTTTTGTGAAAACCTTTGAGATTTTATGAAACATTTGAGAAACTGCTCTGTGTGTGCCTTCTCAAAGAAACAACTTGGAAATGTAGATTCATTATATAATACAACTTTTCCACTATATCTTTGAAGATATTTAACCTTTGGCATCTACACACAGCAGAGCCAGAAAATGAATTCACATGTTGGCCATGTATGGATTAGATTATAATTAAAAAATATTAATATAAATTAACATGGACATTTCCTTCAAAATGGAATATAACATAGACTTATAAAAAGGTTGTATTTATAATCTAATAATAATATTGCAGTCTTTTCTCAACTCGATCACTCATATTACAGCGCTTTGTGTACATTGCAGCCTTCATACTTCTCTCTTTGGAATCATTGCTATTGTACATTCAATTCATAGGAGTTTGTAGAAAAAATAGATGCATATCTTGTACTTCATTTCTGTCTCTGTGTACTCTTAATTTAAACAAAAGGTCTTTATGGTTCTGGATCATATCTTCTCTTTTACTTTAGAAAACTTTATCTGTAAATTATGTAAATGTTTATCACCACACTTTTGTTCCACTGGACATTTTAGGAAGAAATTTGGAGCACCAGGGCTGGGGAGTGGATAGTGCTGTCAGGAATGTGTGTGAGATATTTGGGCAGGATACCCAGGGAAGCGGAGGGAAAGCTTTGCTCCCTTGAAGCAGCATAAGTGTATGAGCACAGAGCTCCGGTGTGAAATGGGGGACACGTCTGTCCATGTTCCCTGGGTAAAGATCAGATGGGAGAAGAACATTGCTGATGTGGTGGTGGGGTCTGCTACAGCCTGCTTGACCAGAAGAGGTAGTGGGTAAGACTTTCTACACCCACACTCATATTCCTCATCTCAAACTGTTCCTCCTTGGGGACGAAGTACTCAGGTTTCACAGGCAAAGCCTGCCTGCACACCATGTACAAGAAAGGCTTGGAAAGAACAGTTTTGTGAATCCTGTGAGGCCAAAAGAACAAGCTGTAGATCTTATTTCAAATGGAGATCAAATATGTCTATTGCTATTGCATATTACAGCAATGACTTTCTGTCTCTCAGACACATTTATCATATCATTTTGCTTGTGCCAAAAACAGCCACTTACCAACTGAGTATTGTCAAGTATCCCCACGCTATTGTGTCATATGACTATGAGTACAGTGGAGGAGAAGGTAAACTATGTTCAGGAATTACCAATTTTTCGCAACTGCCTCTAGAAGTGGTGAAATTCTTGCATGCAATGAGTGAAATGTGTTGCTGAGATTTCTCTGTTGACCCTGGATGTCTCCTAGTGACATATTTCAGAGAAAGCTTCCAATGAACTCCTGCTGGAATGGAAAAAACATGTGAACAGGACAGAAAGCTTACCCAACGGAAAAAGAAGTGAAGAGTCTCCATCTAGACTGGCTTCAGCTGCATTTGCTCTGCTGAAAATGCAGTCAGAGTGGAAGAAATTATCAACTAAATCTGCCTAATAGATCAGTAGAGAGTTTTCTTCCACATAACTCTCAATTAAGGGAAGTTCAGGATTATAGATTCTTCATGGGAAGAGTTATTATCACGTGCCAAAAACAGGAGAAAATTGATTTTGAAACTTGTTTACAATCCTGTTATAATTTATTTATTTATTTATTTATTTATTTATTATAGATTTAACATACTATTTTATTCCTTTACTAGATCTTTCTATCTTTTCTTTAAGTC
>JAVCKT010028907.1:0-19517 GCA_032273925.1 Rhynchotus rufescens
CTTAAGGTTTCATAATATTGCTCAAAAAAGTGTGCATAGGCCTAAATAATTTTGTTATAGTTCAGTATATTACAGAATATCAAGTGATGTCCTACAATGAAATGTAGGATACAGTCTTACATTTCTGTGACTGTAGTGAAATGCAAGTTGTAGTGTTCAGAGAAAGCAGCAATTCACCAAATTAGGAAAAATGTCTCTAAAAAAAAAAAAAGGTATCATTAAATCAATTAAAACTCTTGCAAAGTGAATCATTTCTTGTATAAATATATTTTCTTGTAGGAATACTATAGTCTCTCTGTTTCTTCCCACTAGATAGCTCTAATGGATCCCCTTTAGGCCAGCATTGTGTGGTAGCTGGGACTTGTGTCGCTTGTTTTCTGTTGTCCACTGAAGTCAATGGAGTAGAGACTTCCATTCACTGAGGTTCTGACCTGTTTTTTCAGTCAAGACCTTGGTACGGAAAGTTAGAAGTGCACCAAATCTGTGGTAACTTAGTGGGCTTTAGCATGTGCATATTTTTGAAGGTTTCATCCTTTAACGTCTCAACTGCCAGTTTTGACAGTCCCAGATGTCATTATGGCAAACTGCATAGATATGAATTTTTTTCTGCTACACTATATTTGGCTAATTCCCTTTTCAACTATTTTTCATGATTAAAGCTCAGCAATTAAAATTCACAGCCATACTTTTCTATGTGGTTTCCTATTCCCTTGATCTAAAGAAAAGGTGAAATTCTCATCATAAAAAATAACAGGAACAATATAATTAGAGCATGGTGCCATAATTGAAAGGCATAATAGAACTGCACTTGATGGCATCATATTATTACTTTGAATGCATAAAAACTGGAAGACCAAGCCAATAAGCTTAAATAATGGTTCTGCTGCAGCTTCTGAAACAATAATCACTTCTTAATATTCAGTATTTCACTGGAAGTGAAATTCAGCCCTCCGGAGAGGACTAGAAGGCAGCCTTTAAAGCACTTAGGTTTTCAAAATGCTCTGTAATAGGCATGTAAATAGAAGGGGCTATGGGTGTGTGTGGGCGCAGGGGCGGCTGGAAGAGCCTGGTAAGCTCTGGTGATGAGGACACGCAGGGCAGGAGAGCCGCCCTGCCCGGTGCAGCCTTGAAGGCTTCGTGCAGCTCCTGTCTGGCTGCCTTCTGGAGAATATTGGAAGCTTTAGAAGGACGATCTTTTATTTTGGATACTGCATCACGTGTGCCAGTGCCAGAGACTGAGCATTGCGGAATGTGTGGTGTGAAGGCCCTCTCATTGATCTCCGTGGCTGATCTCACATACCTCCAATGACACAAGATAGGAACTTTTTATTTTTTCAAATTCAAATCTTGTTTAGATACAGATAATGAATTCTGGCGACAGGAGTGAATGAGTTATTTGGGGGATAAAAATGGATAAATATAGTTGTCGTGTATATTAGCAGTACTGAACAGTCTGATGCTGTTTTGTGTTGTTGCTCTTTTACTGGGATGCCAATTAAGAAAAAACATACTTAAAAAAGATGTATCGCTCATAAAGCTTTTAACATTTTTATGTTATTTCATGTCTGCATGAAAACGTGTTTAGGTTTCAGAAACACAGGCCTAATTTAGAAGGAAAAATATAGAGTTTTGTTGGCCAGCCCCTTTGGCCTCTCAGATTGAACCACTCTGTCTCTGGTGCTCAGCAGAATGAGTCTGTGACATTTTGAAAACAACTATCTGGGTGAAAAACTGACTTTGTGGTTCAGCTTTTTTGTTGCTACTGCTATCTATACATCTTTCTCCTGGAATTATTCTAGCATTTTACTTTTTATAAAATATTGCTCACGACAAGACTTTGTTTTCATTGGAAAATACTGATTTATCTGAATGGAAGCAAGCACGGCCAGAGACCCAGTGGTCGTCATGGTCTTGAGGGAAGGAGGCTCGTGTGTTGACTTGAGGCCTCCAGCAGCATTCAGGCAGGGCCACAACTCCCACCGCTGTTTTCCTCCATGTCAGAGCAGTCTTCTGATTTATAGTCTTTTTATTCTTTTGTTTTTATGTCTCTGTATACAACTACAGCTCATTGGAGATTGTCTCTTTTGCATCTGGCACAGTATTTATAATAGTGAATAATTAGGTAATGATGCCCGTATATTCAGAGCATTAGTGAACTGTGCTCAATTTGGGTCTATGTGGAGAAGTAATTAAATGGATCGCTGGGTAGGGAGTGTCCCTGACAAAGCTGATGATGGTCCTGACAAAGGTGATTTGCTCACCAAGTCTCTGCAGTTAATGCAGTCCATTTATACGTGGTCTTCCCTCATGGTGAGAGCTCACTATAGAGCAAATGGCAGCCCTGTAATAAGCAAACTGAAACCTCATATGTCAGATCAGAGATGATTAGATGTGACAAAGAGAGGCACCCCAATGTAGTTTGGAGAACTGCCATGGTACAACTTTGGGGAAAGCTTTATTTATTCTGCAGAAGAAGCTTTGGGAGCTGATAATAGTGAGGAAATTATGTGCTCAATGGTTGGAACATGAAGTGCTGGTTTCCATGGGGAAATGTGAGACTATGGGCTGACAACAGCAACGTAATTACTGCTGCTTTGGCTCTGCCAGTGTCCTGGGCAGCAAGGTGGGGTGCTGGACATGGATATGTGCTTGGAATTTGAGCTGCTCGGGCAAGATGGGGCAGCACTGCCCCCTTCCCTGGCGAGGAGGCCAGCAGACCTCGCCAGGCTCCTACCATGCGCGAGCAGGTCTTGGTTTGGACCATGATCGTTCTGTTTTGCGTTCTATCCTGGAGGGAAACTGGATAAAGGATCTAGACACAGACAGCATGATTCTCATCTCTATCTCTTGTGAAACTTCATTCCAGACTTGGTGATCTGCAGTGTTGGCAACAGACCTCCTTGACCACAAGCTCCATAAAATAGAATCCATGCTAGCAGGGTGTGTACAGGATACAGATGAGACAAGAGGTGCTCTACATTGAAGGCCAAAGGCGACATTAACTCTATGGGTATCCAGCTGAGTGCTGCGTGCTGTTGGGTTGCAGAGTCCCCTGGCCTTGCTAGGATCCACAACATCTGCTAAGATGCTGCTTTGCACAGAACTCAATTTACCGAGCGGCCCCCCTTGCTGACATAGCTTTTCACCTCTTATGCAAGAGAATGGAAGCAAGCCGGGTTGCTCTCGTGAATAATGTATATCTCGTACGTATGAGTCATGCTGTGTTCTGGAACTGTGCAGATTGCTGCCAGATCCCTCGCTGATGGCACAGGAGCTCCTTCATTGCTTTGCTTCCTGGAGAGTGAAACAAAGCAAAACTGCAGTGTCAGGCCATTCTGAAATACTGTACATCTCATCCTTTTCTGATGAAGTATATTTATCATGGGCATATTAGCGAGAGAAAATGTATGAGAAAATTTCTGGCTCTTTTAAGCTGTCTTCATTCCAGCAGATGAGGAGAAAGGCTTTAATTAGAATGCCTAGAGGATCTCGGTTCAAGCCCTGACAATCTTCAACCACAAAGTCTATTCTGATCCTCTGAAAGAAAGGTATTTTTTTTTCCTAGAAGAACTAGCTATGGTGGTGCAACTGAAATAAACAGCTTTATTCTGCTGATGGCAGTTTACAGATTGCCCAGCAAGCCTCAAAATACCACAGAGTATAGGCAGTTAAATGGAATGTAAAAGCGAAACTGATTGGTGCCTGCTTTCCTTGTCATGAAGGTCCATCAAAACATAGTAAATGCATTGGAATAATGGAAAATCCACTTGCTGTTTTCTGTGCCATCTCCTTTAGATATGGAATAATGTGTGTGAACTACCTGAGGACTGCTTTTATAGTATAGCAGTTTGCCCTTACGCATGCAATTTTGGCAAAGTTCTTTTCAGATACCTACCTGCTAAACAGAACCCTTCTAGAAATGAACTTAAAGAAAGAATGTAAAAAATATTTCTTAATCCAAATGTTGTGAATGTCCTTATGTTCTTAAATCTCTAAAACAGCAGGATTTTTTTCTTTGTTTCATTTTTTCTTCTTTTTCCATTTTCTCTTCTGAATTCTTCAGGTCTCAAAGAATAGTGACATCCAGTGGCAGGTTGATTAATCATGAATCTGTATTTTGGAATACAGCCATTAATGCTATTTTCCCTTTGTATTGAGATATTTTTAAAATACGGTCTTTCGTGTTTTTACGTGTTAACAATAGTCATTTGTCTACTATTCTTCCTTGGTTTCTAAGGGTCAAAAAACTCACTTAAGCAAAATGACTTCCCCACAACTCAGGTCTCCATTTGTAGCATGACGAGTGCTTTTGCTCTGGATCTAAGGGCAGATATGTGTTAAACAAGCGTTTTTGTTCAGCTGTGCTTTATCCTGGTGGTCTAATGAGTGTTAGTTGTTTTGTTCAAGGTGTCCTAACAAATGGAGTGCCAGTGATGACAAAAAAAATGAGGGTGCCTGCCAGTTCCTGTGCAGATAAAGGAAAGCAGGGCATCTTATGTTGTGCTCAAAAACATTAGTGATTGTGTAAAACTTTTTATATATTACTTCTTAATAGGAAGGCTGTGGACTGAGTACCTCCAAATTTGTTTTGATCTGCAAGATTCTTCTAGCATTTCTCTGTGCTTGGGCCTTACCATCTGAATGCTACGCAAGTGATGAATAATTCTTAATATTCAAGCACATCCATCATTTTTTTCTGCTACCTTTATTTCATAGCACTTTGTGCTTCGAGCCTTCTTCCTTTTCTCACTCATTCCTTTTATCCTTCTCATTGCCATCTTCCTCCTTTCCTCTTTTTCTGTTTTAGTTTTTCTTTGACCTGCCAATTCTTCTGTCACAAAATTGAAACAAGTACACAGAAATCTGAGCTGAACCTCATACTTGAAAACCTTTGGGTTTTGTATCTCTTTCATCTTATGCTATATTTCAGGCTTATGCTATATTTCATAACCCTAGTAGCTATGAAATAGTCACAGAAATTTCAAAGGGTTATATGCTTGCATGGTTGCTTGAGCTGTGGCACATCAGGTCTGATTCGGGGATGTTCAGGGCACCCATGAAACCAAAGAAATGAGCAAATGCTGGGGTGCTTTAAGACATATCTAGCATCTCAAGGAATCTAAAATCAGTGAATTCTGATGAATTCCTGAAATAAACAATAAGTTGTTTAACTATACTGTGACCAATACCTAAGTACTGTATCTGCAAGTTGTGGCCCTAGTCAGGTATCTGTGATGAGGGAAGCAGTGAAGGTTCCCAGGAGGAACTGGAAGGCAGTCTGCTTCAGAAGATCACAGAAGGGTTTGGGCTTGGGAGACACTGAGTTGAAATTTGGTCCCTTTCCCATAGAACTGAGAGGAAGGTCCTTTTGTGCCAGATACACGCTCCTGTTCCTTGCTATCTTTGGAGTTACTGCTACATGAGACAGAGAAGTCTCCATTGACTCCATGATCATTCCTAAATTAGTCTGAGACTATTACATATGTGATGCAAACCCAATTCCCACCTGCTGTCTCACTGCTGTTTTATGTTCTCTGTATTTCTGTGCCATATTCTAGCCCATAATAGGGATAACTTATGCATGAAGATAAGCAGAGTGCTCTACTTTGGGTAAAATGTTGCTGCTATTTCCTTTGCTATTGATATACTCTTAGTTACTTGTTTAAAATTCACCCAGGAGGTGTGCTGAATATACTGAAAGTTGAGGTGTGCTGAATATTGACTGATATTCCCAGCAGCTCAGCTTTTAATTATTAATGGGACAGATTTTTGAGGATAGTTCTAGACCAAGTCCATCTGCTTGTGACAGGCTGTCCGTCATACTATAACATCTGCTTTGCAAGAAAATGCAGCTGATTGGCTTAAAACAAATGAAAGCAAGAAAACTCTCAAGCACGAGAACTTACATGATGGAGAATGTCAGAAGTAATCACATTGAATGGAAGTTAAAAAAAACACAACCAAACAAATAAACATGTAGAGCTAATGTAGCCATTAGAATGAATGTGTTTATGCCTAGATGAACAGCTGTCCAAAAAATTGAGTTACATTTACGAATAGCACATGAATTTAGTGACAGCTGGTAATGCTGTTGAACATAGCAAACCTACAGGCAAAGGATGTTACACCACCACTCTGTTTTAAGGAAAGTTTAAACAAAATAACAATTTTACTCTGAAAGGCTGTGTGTCTTTGTGGGAATGCATGTGCGTGTGAGGTAAATGAGTGTGTCGGTGGAAATGCATTTTGCAAACCTACTCTCCAAATAAGAAACTAAATGTGTCCCCAGAAAAGGACGAGGGGAAGCTGAGAGAGGTAAGACACACATGGAAAACTTCCCCTAACGAGTGAACAAAAAGTAGTGGCGAAGACAACGAGGAGGAAGGTCTGCAGTAGTTGTTTGCCTCCAGCATGCTCCAGGCATACTTAAGACACTTAAGGCCACATCCACTTAGGAAATAACATTACTTTGTTCCGTGGTCTTATGAACTAACTTGGCTTCTTGCAAAACTTGCATAGCTTTTGATCTCCTTTTTTTCTCCTCCTCGTGTTCTTCTGCCAAAGTAGAAAAAGGGGCAGAATCTGAATGCATAAATGCATAGCTCTTATGTGAACTGCATCTCTAATGACTTGCCTTTGTACTTGTATAAATTTAAGCTACTCTGACCAAGTTGTTCTTATTAAATCTAGCCCTCAGAGTCTGTATAATGCCTGGAGTGAGTTCAAGAGGACTAACCTTCCAAATGTAAATGTAGTGTGAGGTTAACACTTACTGTGGAATAATTTAAGAGTCCGTGAAGTTGCTATCACACAGTCTTTGCCATTGACTCCTTATTCTGTTTCTTGGAAGACATTCTACAAAAGGGGGATTACAGCTGTATGGCTACATGTTTAAATCGAATGGAGAGAGATCGTAGTTTATGTCTACCAGAAAAAGCAGTAAAAATAGAGATTAATGGAGGTCTGGCGTTCTCTAAAGGAAAATCAAAAGGTAGTTCAACTGCATGGATAAATCATCTGACAGGCTGACCAAATAAAGATTTCTTGTTAGGCTTTTTGGTTCATATTTAAATGAGAAGTGATGTCCGTGCATCATAGAGAATTGTTATAATTTCAGGAGCCCTTGTGTGTAGCCGAATTTCTAGGTATTGAAAGATAACAGTTGTCACCTTGAATTTAACTAGCAGCCTGTCTGCTTCGCCAGGGTGCTGTGGCACACGGCTGTGCTGCTTGTAGTGCAATTCAGGCAGAAGCAAAATTAAAAAATAAAGATCCTTGCAGGTGTTTGAAAAGAAGTAAAAGCAGAAACAATCCCCTGACTGTATGTTGAAATTACAGACTTATGTCACCTATATTGAATATGAGTATGTTATTTTAAACAATTGGATTTGTGGTTTAGCTGTTGTTGACAATCCTTTAGACTAAATAGAAAAGAGAAAAGCATGTTGTTGTTCTTATTTTGTTACCTCTATAATGAATACAAAACAAGTTTGGTTTCTCTCAGTGCCCTTGTGAATTACAAATTTCTATGGTGTGCTTTTGTGGCAGGAGAGTAAATGCAATAACATACCCATCTTCAGAATGGGAAGCTAGTAGAGGAAATAAAAACTTTTAGAGCATTATGATATTCACCCTAAGTTAAAGTTCCACAGTTCTGCGAACTGAAAAATGGTGCTTCTTTCATTGTAGGCTTGGAACTGGGATTCTAGGTTTCCATCTAAAGCTTTAGGCATGTGTAAGACCTGTTTTTGCCTTAATTTCAAGGTATTGGTGTTTGACAGGCCGTGGCTGCTGCGGTGTTACTGTGGTTCATCTCAGCATATTATCATAACAGTATATGACTGATGTAACAGCATGTGACATATCAAACCAAAACTGTCAGAGGCCAAGGAACTCAATTTATACTATCACTGTAAAGAAGCTGTTAATTTTGAGAGTTGTTTTTTCCTTTCATAGTTGCTTAAATTTTGTCAATTTGATCTCAAGGCAGGTGAAGCTCTGGCATATTAGAAGCAGAGTCGTTTACTAGAGAAAAAACTATCAGAGAGAGGACCCTAAAACAAAGCCTGGATATGAATGCAATAGCGTCTTTAATGTGTAAAACATAAACCCAAGTACTCAAATTATTTTTATTTTAAATGTTGCTTAATCACCGATCGGAATTCAGAGTCTGCTTTCAGGGCTTTCACTTTTTATAAACAAATGAGAACAAAAATATCTAGAGCAATCTGGAAATAAAATCCTTGCCCTACTAGCCATTGCTTCTCACGGAGGAGTCACTGTATACAGTTGTGAAGTACTTGGCTTCCAGGTATTATCCATGGTGGAACAGGAAATAATAATCCCATCCTGTCACTTGGTAGTCCCAGAGCTTTGAGCTTCGAGCGGCCTAGCCGGGACGCGGGTGCCTTGGAGATGGGGAGGCGCGGGCAGGGAGCAGGGGCGCTGCGAGGCCTGCCGAGCTCTCCCTGAGCTCCGCGTTTGCGTGGCTGATCCCTCCTGAAGTGCTCCTCTGGTTTACTTCATGGTTTGTGTGTTGGTGGATATGGCCACAAAGTTCTTGATCCTGTCAGGTCTATCTGAGAAGCAATGTCTATTGAAACGTGTGTCTCCATTGAAATGTGAGGTAGATTATTCTGGCTAATATCACCTATGCAGTGCAGCTGTAGTTAACAGTTGGGTAGCATTTGATGTAAAACTTGAGAAAATGAATGACAGTGTAAAAATAGTCAAGTCTGTTAATGGTGGCATCTCTGCTGAGTGTGCTCAGACTGTAGTCATCTCTTCTCAAGAGAGCTTCCTACTAACCAAAAGGCTGAGGCTGGAAAGAGGAACGGTAATTTTCTGGTGTAACCTGAGAAAAGAAGAGATGAAAATGTCAAGAAATGTTTGGTGTCTCTGCAGAGATGAACTAGTGTGATTCTTTCTTCTGGTCCAGGTGTACTTCCTCTAGAAATAAAAGGTTTTCTTATAAGAATTTGAACAAAATTTGTTCTTCAAAGACCAAAGGAAACTGAGTTTAAGAAACTCCTAATTGGGAAAAACTTAAATATTTCTTTCTTTACCATCACTGGAAGAAATGTGACTTTTGTTCTTGGAACACAATTTCTTCTAGTGACACTTATTTTTCTCGCTCTGAAATGCTGTATCCTAAAGCTTTATTTTATAAATCGCAGTTAGTGAGAAACCTTCTTTATTTAGACCTATTATTAATTGTTGGTGAAAATGACATGGTCTTGGAGTTCTGAGATTTGTTTGGATTTCGAGTTGTGAACAGAACATTTGACATTCATTTCAGTTGGAGCCTTTGAGACCTTTTATTCCTGCAGTTCTCTTCTGCTACATTATCACTATACAGCCTTATTTTAAAAAATAATCCCAGTAATTTGGATCCAAGTGGCAGAAGAAATATTGATCTGAATATTTTTGATATAGAAAAAATCATCCAAGCTATGATCTGTTTAAGATTTCTATTAAAATATTAGAAATGAATGCTAAGTAATATGCTACCATTATTAATTCTGTACTGAACTGTTAATTGTTTTTTTTAGTTTTATCCCTGAGGTATTTATCTTGACTCTTAAGAAGACAGAATTTACACTTTATTCATACAGTCAAAAATACCCTACTAGAGTTCTGAATTTTTCTATCTTTGCCAGAGAATCATTAGCAACTGCTGCAAGATTTATATTCTTGGAAATGTCTACAGTAGATCATAGTCTTTTACTACTGAGGATGAATCAGGGAAAATAGAATGTGTGTTTAGACAAGATGAATTGTGTTTGTCTTTCCACTTAGTTCTGAAAATTTTATGTGTAATCTTGTAACATTACTTTAGAGAATTTGCATGTTTTCCACATGTCACATCACGTTAAAGATGATTTGACCTTACACTATACTAAAGCAAAAACGTGAATGGCAGTATGATTAGTTTCTATACAGTATTTTGCACTCAAAGTGCAATTAACTTTTAGGCTATATATTTTTCTGAGGATTTTATTTCCTCATATCATTCCTGAGATAACCCTTTGTACTTGACCATATTTCACTGCAAAATAGAGCTATAAAATATGGATGAATTTCCATGGCAGATCAGCCGTGGAATCTGCCTTTTCTAGTGTTCCACTGCAGAGTGGTCAGTACTAGAGAAAGTCAAGCCAGTTGCAAGAAGCTCTGAGGTGAGTAATGCTGGCATGATGTACTCCTAAGGGAAATGTCTCTCTGAAATATCTTAGTGATTGGGGATATCCTATAATGAAGATAAATATCACCTGTATACAAACATTTTCTTGAAAAAAATAGTTGTTGGAAAAATCTTTGCTATTAGAATCCTAGGTTGGGTTGCAGTGCTAGTGCTGTGTTTTTTCAGTGTTGTTGAGTTGTAGTTGGTTGTGGAAACAAGTCTGATCCTTAATTTTGTGCAGTGCACGTGTATGTGTGTGTGTACACACAAAATGTATACATATGTATAAAGTCATTTTCTTAGATTTAAATACCTCTTTAGAAAAAAAAATGTGGCTAATCTGACATGTTGTGTAGTTTGATAAATTTGAAGTCATCTATGGGATGTTGAGTTGAAATGTTCCCAAGGCATGTGCTGATGGTACAACCTGTTGGACCTGTGTTATAGAAAACCCACCAGGAGCACTGGGTGTCAGCTACTTTGCATTCCCAGCTACTTGTGGTTATTTTTCACAGTACTCCTGTGTGTGGGACCTAGGCGGAAAGGTAGGAGAGGGTCTGCAGAGGTGGCAAGTAAGCCAGCTCAGTGTCCTCAGCTTACAGGATTCATGGTGGAATGTGATAGAGAGAATAACAGCAGGAAGAACTCCCTTCATCAGCTTCATTAGGGCTTTGCTCTTACACTGAATAGGAGACAAGCTGAGCTGACTCTTGTGATAACCTGAAAGATGCTAAAATGTCACTTGGTCTACTTTTTACAGGCTGAAACATGAAAAAGAAAAAAAAAATTGCTCTGTTATTTTTTCATTTTTCCCACTTGTATTTATTCATTAATAGGAAGTGCTAATAACAGTGCTGCCAACTAAGTCACTTGTTCCCCAGGCTTCTGCATGCCTCAAACAGCTTTCAAGTAGCAACATTCATTTATCTCAAGATGGTATAACTGATATTTAAAGGTCAATATTGGCTGAAATCATTTGCGGTTCCGAGTGCTTAAAAACAAAGGCAGCAAATGTACACACGCACGCAGAGAAAATCCCCGGTCACTTGCTGGAAGTCTAAATGATTGCAGTTATCAAAACTGAAGACACATCTTTGGGGAGCTGATATTTCCTTTTTTCTACAGGCAGAAAACATTGTCATATGAGAGACGTTTGAGGTCTGGTATTTCTTTGTGAAAAAGTCTGAAGCATTTTCTTGAGTAACTTCTTCACATTAGTTCACAATGGAGGTGTCAAAAGTTCTAGTGTTTTTCTAGGTAAATGGTACTAATGGGAGCACATCATTAGCAGCCTCTGAGGGAGTAAAAAGTATTACCACAGAGTGGTAGGAAATAATGTTCCTCAATTTTACCAGGAATGCTTATTGATTTAATCTATTTTATGTGTAACAGTGTCAAAAAACATCGTAATTTGAGTAAGTATGCACTATGAAACATCAGCAGTGACAGGAGAAAAAATGTGTTGTTTAGTATAAAGTATGTTTAGTATAAAGTGTGTGGAATGGCAGAGTTTCCCCTGTTCTAACTTTCACTTTGCTTAAATCTCTTAAGTAGCCTACACTACTCCAGTTTTTCTGTAAGGCGTCACTGGAGAGACTGTGCATCCATGTGTTTCAAGTCCTTTCCCACAAATTCAGTCACAAGGGGACAGGACTTCAGTGGTAGTTGTGTCCTTTTTTTCATGTGCTGCAGTGATTTGCTCTTGCAGCCAAGATCAGCTCTGTAATGTACCTTCGAACTCCTTCACCCATTTTCTCTGTCAAGCAACCAGGGAAGAGTAAAAATAGGTGTCTAGAAAAGATGGTAGGATGCACATACACACACGTGTGTGTATATGTATATCTTTGTTTTTGTCTCCTGGGTGTTAAATGCCAGGTGAGCCTCTGTTGCATAAAGCTTTGCAACCTCCTCTTCATTATCTAAATAACAATCAGGTATTATTTTTAGTGGCTTCCATGCAGGAACCTTGAAGCACCTAAAAACCTTTTTAACCATTCCCCTAGTGTAAGGGTGACTTACTTGGGCAGGTACAGATTAAGCAATGTATGTGCAAGGTCAGAGAGAGGCTTGGTTGTGTTTGAAAGCAGATGACTTCTGGTCCTTTCCCTATGCTTACAAGTATTGAACTCCTACCAAGAGGAGGAATGTTTGCAGGGCTCTGTGAGATGATTTTTCACCAAGCCCTTTTTGTTCTGCAATCTGTAAAAGCAGAATTCATCAGTTTTCTTTGTAGCCTTTGAGTGTCTTTGTCATCCCTTATGTATTCTGCAACCACAGTCAATTAAAGCTTCCACTGCCTTCACCTGTAACACGACAGGGTTCATGATAGGAGCGTCTTATACTTAGCCTAGAAAGGAAGGATGAAATGTTTTCCATTTCGGTGAGTTCCACATAAATGCCTCAAATTTTTGAAATGTAAATTCAGTTATTTTGTTTCTTTTTTCACCCTGAATCAACTAAGTTATTTATTGCAGGTATCTAGTCTGGTATGTCTTGCAGGTATGTCAAATGTTTTAAATTAATCTTGAAGGATTGGTTATGTGTGTTACTCTGGTAGTGAGGTAAGTGCCAATTTTCTTCAGGTTCCCAAGTTATCCCAGGTAGCGCGATAAGAGCTGATTTTAAGTTGTCCTGGTGAGTGTTTTGTGAAAGAAAAGGTTCCAATTCCCGATCCTGGATGAAACCTTCCCTTTTTTACAGAAGCATACCTGCCTCTGCATGGCTTTATGAGAAGAATTCCTTTCAGTTCTTCTGAACTGATTAAGGGATAGAACATTATTTGTATAGGCCAGATGCTCAGCTGGAGTAAATTAGCAGAGCTCTGTGGGAATCTATAGATTTACAAAGGATTAAGAGCAGCTCAGGACCTGCCTAGCATAGTTCAAAACATCATTTTCTAACAAAAGCCTTAGAAAGCTTTTTTTTCCTTTTTTTTGACATAATGCTAAGGAAAATACTAGGTAACAAATGCTAGACAAAGCTTACTGTCCATTAAGAAAAGATATTATCCTAAGAGACAAGCTCTGCAAGCTTTTCCAAGCAGGGAGATAAGTGGCACAGGGCAAGCTGCCTCTACACCAGGGATGAGTGCTGTAGGTCGGGGCATTTTATGCATTTGGCATCTGTTTGCCAATGAGTTGCACATTAGCTGGGCTGTAGACTGAGTATCATAAATGCTACTGAGATGTAGTCCAGTGTTTATCAGTTCGCCAGGCACTATGGGCAAGTAACAGTTTGGTCTCTTGGAACTCTTAAAAGAACCTTTTTCTGTGCAGCATCTGCCCCTTGTTCTGTCTCGAGGTCTGAGTTGGGTCCAGAACACAGACTTTCTGGGTCTGTGGTGTTCACCACTCCGATGTTCATGCTTATTTTCTGCATTTTTCCAGGTTTCAAATAAAGATGAGCTTGAACACTGACAGGAGCATCTCCTGTACACATCATTCTTTGTAGAAAAGTCTTTCAGACCAATAGCACTTGCCACCCTCTTTTTCCACAGGCGTGTGGAAAGCCATGTTTTTTCATTTATACTTAAGTTTTATACTTAAGTTCTTGCAGAAGGGGCTGCCTAGGGAAAGATAAATGTCTGTATCCTTACAAGTGCTGAACACAGTACCAGAGTACAGGGCATAGCTGTTTTATTTTCCATTTTTTTTGGGGGGGGAAATATAATCTTTTACATAATTTGAAGACCAAGGAGAACATTTCCCAAATGCCATGGTTTTTGTTTTATGTTTTTTTTTCCTATTCTTCATATCTTTAATTCAGATTGTGAAAGTCCAATTATTCTTTTAACTGTGAGGCTGTGGGAGAGAGCAAAGGGAAGGTTTCCTTGTCTGTATCACTCCACTGAGTGCTTTCGGTTGGGGTGGCTCATGCACTTTGCTATCTCTGACAATGTAATTGATGGTTCCTGTGTCTGCCTCCCTTTGCTGAAGGATCAGAGTTTTCTATTCAAATAGTCACATGTGAGAATCAGGTGCTGTAATATTCATAGTTTTGTGAAAATAGGATCCTTTAACTAATAACTTTGTTCTTTTGACTTTGACAATTTGGAAAATTGTTTTCAGTTAGTGTGACTAGAAGGTAGTATGTTGGGTTATAGTTAAAGTAAAATTAACTTGAATTGTGTTGTAGAGATGTGACAGTAATTATTCATGAATATATTTCTGAAAATGATGGTCTTAAATTGTTAAATCATTGGGATTTGTGTGGTTATCTGTTAACCTTATTTGCTTGAAAGAGTAGTGTTATGCATAAAACTGGACGAAAATTTTTATTACAGACCTTTCTTTTCTGATATCTTTCAAGTTATCTGAGAAGGCTGCTATTTTATAGGATTTTCTAGATATAGCTACACTAACTACACAAGGATTCATGTCATTTCTTCACTAACACTTAAATGGGGATTTGGGGTGTCATGTGGATCATGATCTAACGGTTACCTCACATAAGCTGATGCAGATGAATATACAGCAGACATGATTTGGCTCATTTTCTTTCTTTGCAATCGGTACTTAGATGCGAGACTCGTACATCACCTCAAATTGCAGGGCTAATTTGGGTAACAGAGGTAGAAATGGGGGCTCTGGTAGCAGGGAGTTTCCGTAAGGAGTTGGAAGTGAGGCTTTTGTTTCTCTCCGAGCAGCAAAGAGCAACCTGTGCTATATTTAGGAAACCCAACTTACGAATAGTGCTGTTACTCAATCAGAGCAAGCTGGAAGGAGGAAACAAGCTCAGCACTGAGTTGAGTGAGTATCTAGCTGGTGTTAGGCAGAGAGCAGAGGCTGGAGCTGCAGGGGGTCTCCTGCGTTTCCTTCACTCCATGGAGGCCTCGGCCCGACAGGCCCCATGGCTGGCGTCGGCCTCCGGCCTTTCCGAGGCTGCAGGGAGCATCCCCCTCCAGTGCACCAACAGCCCCAGCGGAGACTCCTCCTGCTTTTTGTTTAAGACGTTTTAAAGACCATTGTAGTGTGATAATCCTCAGAAGTAAAGCAGCCCGTGCTTGTGAGTGTCAGCTTTGGAGGTTTAGGGTTTGTTTCCAGCTCGCTGTGGTTGCGCGGCTTGGTCAGACCCCTTTGACACCTTGGGAGCATTTGCTTTAGGGGAGGATATCTGGTGTTTCCTCCAGTAGCTGGGTGCTTAATGCACTGCAATAGTGTGTGGGAGGAACTGGGTTGTAATTTGTGCTCAGTCTATTTCAAGATAGAGATTTTAATTAAAGTCTCCCAATTTTATATCTGAACTCTTCAAGAACTCAGAGGATGAGAGGGTCTTTCCTTTCTGTAGGAGATACTTCTAAGAAAAAAAAATTTGGTGAAAGTTTTGTTTAGCTTAAATTACATAGGGCTATTGACCTTCTAATATCAAGCTCTATAATTTCCTAGAAAAACAGATGAATTCACAGTGTTATTTCTATACCACCAAACTTTTATTTCTAGTAATAATGTAATTGCCATTTGGAATAAAGAACTGGATAAATAAAACTAATATTTCATTCTATCTGGATTCACAGTGATCCCATATAAGTTAATAAACAAATAAGGTATTTTGCCTTTTTCTGAATCTGTCCCAGAAGCTTGCCTTTGCCTAGCCCAGAGCACTAGAATATATTGGCCATTGTAAGATTGGGCAGATGCTGTCTATAGTTGCATAAATACTCCATAAAGATAGCTTTGCAGTTGTTGACTGAGATGTTTTTAAAAATATAGTATAGACTTTAACAGAATTTACAGTCCTGTTTTTGCTGCTTCTGCTCAGTTCCAATCAGTAACATTTTGAATTATTATATGTTTTCACAACAGAAACCTGTTAGTGTTTTCTGAAGTCCATCTAAAACGTAATTTGACTTCTATTGACAATGAGAGTTCTGTTTCTGGATGAAGGACTTGAATGGTGGATATGAAATTATAATCTCCAAAGTGGAGCAGCGTATATGATTATCTGATAAGCAACTCTGTGCACGTGATGAAGAAATGAAAATAGATGGGCAGGTGGAAGTGGACAGGGGTTGAAAGGTTTCTGCTTGCGTGCCACTTCTAACATTATTTTTCATTGATAACTGATGGTGTCATTTAAAGAGTTGCTTAAAAATCTACTCCTAATAACAGGTAAGTTGTTTGACAGCCTGAGAAGCGTATTTAAAGAGACTGTTTTATTAGCTGTTACTGCACCTTAACACTTAAAGCAGTGATACTGCTTTGTACTCGTTATTCAGGTCGTCTGATAGTTGTGTTGCTTGCAATGGGAGCTGACAGATAAATGTCCATCCAGGAACTTGATTCTGATGATGACAGGCAAGTGAATGCCATGTACTCAATGCTACAGACAGGAGCTGTTTCTTGAAGAAAGACACCCTGTAGATTGTCCCGACCCTAGACAGTAATGTAAATTATTCCCAGCAGAGGCCCATGTCTGATTGGTACCATACAGCGAAAACCCATTTTAACCATGGGGGTGACAAAGAGAGAACTCAGCACCTCAGTTCTGCAACGCAGCCTTATGACTGAAAATTTTCTTAGTATGTATCCAGTGTTGCAAGGTTAGGCATCTTGTTAACCTTATTTTGTATAGAGAAAAGGATTTGAGATTAAGACTAGAAGAAAAATACAGTTGCCAGGAGTGAAGAGATCGTTCCTGCGTTTTCACCGTATCACAAAAAGACAGTAATTAATCTGCTTTTGCAGCCTGTTCCCAGATGTCCAGCGCGTGCTGCAGGGTTTTGTGTTCAAAAACATGATGAGATGCTGATGAGCTTACAGCGTTTGGGAAACAAAGCAAAAATGTTTCTACATGCCAGCAAAATCTATCATTTAGAGCGTACCACAAAACAGCAGAATTGCCCCAATCCATTTGCAGTACTAATTTACTGTAGATTTCCTAGAGAGAAGAGCTATCATTAGATGACACACAATTTCTACAATTAGCTGGTTAAGCAGCATTTCTTTGTAGAGCAGCATAAAAATGACATGTTCAGGAACAGCACATTAGATTTTCTTCTAAGTGGCTACTCTAGGGAATACTCTTTGTCCTACAACATAAAGGTCAATGATAATTGAGGAATGTCAATAATGGCCAGAGCCACTACAAAAATTCATATAAATCTCTCAGACCATTTTATGTGTTCTTTTTTCAGTAATATCACAGGAGATGATAGTCCCATAAGTCAAGTTCAGTAAGTAGGGAAGCATGTGACTTATCCTTGTAGAAACATGTTAAATTACCAAGTATGCTCTATAGCATAATGAGTTCTTTCTTGTTAATTAGTGTTTCTGATAGGTGGGGTTAGGTGGCAACTAGAAATCTATCGTTGGATGGTGAGAGGCGGTTTTTGTGATCTAGGCCATGGTACAAATGAGCAGTATTTTGAAATGTCCTGAGCAGAGTGGTTTTTTTACATGTCTCGACCAACTAACCTTGGCTACCTGAAAATCTGAGCTCAGTAGAGGTGTGCAGCGAGCGAGAGGTGCCAGGTCCTTCCTCGCTTCCCTGCATGCAGTGGCCAGTCTGCATCTGCAGAAACAGAGGACCTCTCGGAGCTGGAAGGCTGTGAGCATTTGGAAAGCACCATTTTCATTTTCAGTGCTCAAAAACCAAAGGGAGCAAAGGGCTCCTCCTGCTCTTCTGGCTGGAGGTGTTAGGTGACTGTCTAATTTGGCAGCATTTCTGATAGTTTATTACATGGAATCTGGCATCTGAAGCACATGTATAGGTGTGAATGCTCAAGTATTGGAGTGCACATTCCTGGTAATACACTCTGTACCTTTTCTTAAAAACATGATTTTGAATGAATGAAATGAAAGAAAGCACCATAGTTCCTTAGACAAAACCTAAACGTAGAATATAATGCTTCATTTCTCAGTCCCAAATGCAGTAATCATTCAAACAGTGCTCGTAGTTTAATTAAAGCTTATATATGCTCATGTATGTTATATTGCTTTTCTCTACAAAACAGTTTTCTCATATGTTCTAGAGATATGAATTCATTTCTCAGCTCTTTTTAAAATTAAAGCTAAACGGTGCTTCTTCCAAAGGAAGAAATTTTCCGTGATAGAACAGGACTTGATGACTTGGGAGATTGTAATTAAGGTTTCTTTCAAAAAAGAAGGTAGAAAGGCCAAGGAGAGCAGCCTAAAAGCAAGCAGAGTCTTTTCTTGCCAAGTCATCTCAACCTATACCTTGTTTTGATTTAGTTTTGAAAATCAATCATGAGGGCTTTTTGGTTTTGTTTCAGTGAATTTTCTTTTACTTTCCATATATCTATTTGAATATATCTGCTAATTTATATATCACGTTTTACAACATATGCAAATTTGTATCAACTATAGCTGTAAATGGCTTATGCTGTTACTGGTTAATTACTTTCATAAACATAATATTGTCTTACATCCAGTTTTCTCCTCATTTTCTTTAAAAATGCAAACACCAATCTACTAATTGGTATTACTATTCATTATAGGTGGACTGGACAAATTTGGAAGCCTTCAGGTACAAGTTGCTGGTACAGTTGGTGTTTTCTTTTCCAAGAAGCTATTTGGCAAATCTAAGTATGAAGTATTTTTAAATACTGTTGAGATTTGGTTCTCCTGAGTGCTGGCTGGGCTGGTATTCTCATGGAATGCCTTGGGGAAGCTCCGTGTGTGCTCTGTGTGTGCTCCGTGTGTGCTCCGTGTTTCTCCCATAGTTGGTTCTCATGGTGTGTCTCAGTGGTGTTAAGGCACAGCACAGCAGAAATAGAAATGGGTTAGTGTCAGATGCAAATGTTATGTGGTTAGTGGTTTTCTTTTGTTTTTTTTAAGCACCAGTTATCACTTTAGATTTAGAATCACCACAGGCTTGATCCTTAAAATGTAGAAATCCTCCAAGAACACTTGCCCTACTGTTAAATTAGCTGATAGAGTTCTGTGAGGGTATTAGATGGCTGCACAACATGACATGGCACAAGATAGAGCCAATATAAATGGGTACATCCCTAGTGGAAACAGCGACTCAAAAGTGAAGAAAATGATTGTCTTTGTAGTGAAAGCGCAGTAGAACAAAGTAATAATCAGCTTGTGCTACAGTGTTTGGAAATCAATCTGAAATTGTTTCATAATGTAAGGATTTAAAGGTATGTCAGTGTGGTGCCATGCAGAAATAACTGAGCTGGGTCTGAACAAGGCAGAGCTGCTATCAGGGGTGGTTCATACTTCAGAAGAAGAACAGAGTGCTGAGAGGCTCTTCCTGTGTGCAGTTTTGTTTCTTTGATGTGTAAACAGCTCAAAGTAGCTCAAATTGGTCTGTGTTTCATTTCTGAGGTCATACAGGATCTGACTTTCAAGCATCCGCCAAATCGTGC
>JAVCKT010028907.1:19527-39321 GCA_032273925.1 Rhynchotus rufescens
GCAGTGATGTATGTCCATATGCCTGGTTTATATCTGAAGATAACTATGATTGTGAGCACAAATCAGATGTTCTGCAACTAACACATTTTAGTCTGGTGTTTCTGAAACAGAGCTTTGTCTCATGTCTCGTGGCACGCATGCGAGGTTGATCTGAGCACACTGAGCGAGGCTGGCGCTCCTGGCTGTGTTGGCCTTGCTGCAAAGGGGAAGTCACTTGAGTAGCATCAGAGCCCTCCTGTGTGCGCAGATGGGCTCTATGAAGTGCCCTTGTAGGTGGGTTCAACACTGTCTGCCCGGGGCAGTGCCACTGGGCTGGGTTCCTGCTCGTTCAAACATCCACTCTGCTCCATGTCAGGAGACAGAAATGTGTTCATGGAGATTTTTAGCCCTGTTGGGTACAGCTCTAGAGGAAGTTGTCCTAAAGGAATTTAGAGATTCACCTGTGCCCAGCCTGTCAAAGTGTACAGGTTTTGCATATGTAACAGCTTGGGTGGGGTACTTGTGATGGGGTCCGTCAGAGCTTCAGAAATGCTTGGTAGGGCTGGAATACCAGATAAGTGGTAGCTTTATGTGTTCTAGTAATTTAAGTTCAAAAACAAGCATGTGAGTAGTGTATTTCTATGCAAGTGTGCCAATAAGAGCTTGGGGAACTTAGAACTCATTATACAGAACGTTTAGGTGTGGGTTTGCACTTTTCTGTAGGACATGGAAATTCTTTAACCTGACTACTTGTATTTTTAAGAGAAGTGGAAAGGATATTTATAATAAAAATTCCATCCTGCCCATCTCAAAGGGGATAAACGATTTTTAACCCAGGACAACAATAACGTTTTATGTACTATCTGTCAGGCTCTATCTGTCATACCAACCATTATGTTAGGCACTGGCTATGGGTGGGCACTGTTGAATCAGAATCTAGGAATATACTGTCACATTTGGTCATGTTTGTATGTTGCACAAAGTTGACTCGATGGCAGAAATACTAGCATAGTGAGGTTGTATATATTGCCTAAAATCTACTACAAAACAAGGAAAAACACATGTATTTCCTCCACATGATGGAGGAAAAAGACCTCCATTAATTGAAATAACAGAGCATGAACTCATCCCTAGTAGTAGACACATGAGAATCCCCACAGAAGGCGGATCAAGTTTACCTTGGTTTTACTCTTGACTCAGGAATGGTTTTTGTAAGGCCTCCGTGATTAGGTATGTAGCAAAAATCAGGAGAAGGTCTCTTTTTTTTCCCACTTAGTTTTAACGCTGAAATCCAATGGACTGAAATAATCAAATAGAAGAGATTGCTGGTGAAAGCCCTTGTGTTCCTGTTAGAGTGAAACTATCATGGAATATAATCCGAGGAAAGCAATGTTGGACCATTTCATTTTGGCAGCTGAATCTGGATTCATTCCAGAGCAGCTCATCTTTTATTCAAAGAGAATTTGAAAAGGGATTTGACTTGGCATAGTGTCTCATCTAGAGAACAATGAAAGCAAAAAAGTAAATAAAAATAAATATGACAATAAAGGCATATCAAAAAAACAAGCTATGCGAACAAAATGCATAAAATTGACAAACAGAAAGAGAGATGAAATAATAGAAAAAATAATAGAAAATATAGTAGAATAAGCAAAATAAAATCAAGTAGGAAATTACATGTCAGAAAAACTACAGTGGAAGGAGGAAACAGAAGAAACCATGCAGAGAGCAAAAAAAAAAAAGCAGAACAATATTGGAAATCAATTTGAAAGAGAAAAAAATAGACGATTTGTTGGGATTTTCTTTCCCTTGAAAGAATTTAAAATACAAAATCATGTGTTGTCTAAGGTCTGAACTGACAAGCGTCTATTTTAATGGAATTTTAATGGAATAGTCTTGTTTTTATGTTTGATTTTTTTCAGTATTGTATAGATGATTTTGCTCAGCCAGTGAGGAGGAGAATTCTTCAGTTGTTGCAGTTAGAACTGAGGTGGCTCAAATATGTAGTGAACGATTGTGAAGCTGATTTTAACAAGTCTGTGCCTTTGAAGTCACGGTAAACCTTTCAGTCTCTGTCTTTTGCAACTTTGTGGGTGCCTGTGGACTCTCTTTTCCTAGTTGCAGCAGTAAATGCAGCTTAGTGGAGACTGAAAAATAAGGAAACGCTTCCAGATGCCTTTCCAGGAGGTCCTCTGCCGGGGCACTGTGAAGGTGAAGTACACCCAGATAATTTAACCTGTGTCGAGGTGGATTTTGCAGCTGACTTTGGCCTCCCTGATGTCCTGGCTGGGGTTGGGGTGGATGGAGCGCAGGGCCCTCCGAGCAGCTACCGGCCACAAGGCTGCTTGGAAGTGGCTGCTAGGAGCAGAACCTGGGCAATTCCAGACATTGTGAAGCAGAGAGGGAAGCGGGTCTGTTACCATGGGGCTTGCCTGCCTTGCCACTGTAACCTCAGGATTCAGATATAGTGTATTCCAATTGACTAAGGAGTGCCCGCTCCTTTGGAAAAGGCTGCTCTTTGTCTCTGCAAACACCTGCTCTTCCACGGGTCTAGTAGGGATAAGCTCTTTATCAGGAGGATAAGCTCCTTTGGCCTTGCTGGGTCAGAAAACTGGTTGTCCAAACCACTAAAACTCATCCTGGAATGGGGAAAGTGTAGAATGGGCTTGCCTAGGATCTAAAGCACAATTTAAGAAAAATCTTCAGCTACAGAAGTTGTAAAAAACTTTCAGATTTCTTTAATAAAAAAAAGAAAGAAACAAAAGGAGAGCAGTGAATGACCTTTTTCGTATTCATCAAATGTTTTAAATGATGTGTTCCATCCCATGCTTCTATTATCTTTTTGTAAATTATCTTGTAAATTGTTCCAAGATTTGAAGCCTTGCCATTAGAGAACAGGCCAAATTCTGTTTCATAACGGGCTATGGCTTTGTTGTCGTGCTCCACAGCAATTGCTTTACTTCTCTTGAAGATACCATATATCTTGACAATATTTTCCCTAGCTTGGGCGTTTCTCTTGATGGTGGGATTTACATTTAGGTTCAGGTTCCCTGTTTCTGGATCAAACATTTCTCACAGGTGATTAAACCCATGCTTGGCTTTTTGGAGGCCACAGAGAAGGACTAGTTTAACAGTCTCAGGCCTTAGCAGCAGCAGCACAGGCTTGAGTTGCTGTCACACTTAGAGCCACTCATTTGTGTCCTGTGCTGCTGCAAAGTGCTCCCTGCCTTGCACCAGCACAACTGTGTGTGGAGTCATGCTGTGAATTGGATCAGCAGCTCATCTGGGTTAAAACAAAACAAACTACCTGCAAAGCCAGTGGAATGGCAGCACTTTCAACTGATGCTGCTCCTGAAATCTCTGTTTTCACCCGCACTTGCGCTAGCTTCTTCCATGTTTCTCTTGGGTTTATTAGTTCTCCGAGCTCTGGGATGGCATCCTTCATTATTTCTTCCAGCAGCGTGTGCTGAGAATCTTAACGTGTTTGCAAGACTCCTAATAAAAATTTTCACGTAGATATTCAATATTAATGACCCCTGTTGATGATTAAACCCCTCCAAACTGCAGAAATTATCTTTCTTAGCTTGTAAGTTAAGAATTTATAGAAGGCTGAGTATGAATTTGGTCATTTTGGATCTGAGTTAGTGTTATTCAGAAAATCCAGGTGTCTCTGTGGCTCATTTCCTCCTGCCAGTTCTTTCGGTTCTGGTAGCTTTCCTCTCAAGTACAAGCAATAACTCTGCTTAGAAGCATGGTTTTGCCCATAACATCTCAAATACCCCATCTCAGCCATATTGCATTTACAAAAATACAACCTGTTAGAGTTTGGCGGAACCCCTAAAACTCATTGACAATTCAGCTCTCTTTCCAGGGAGTCTCTGCTTTTGTACTAAACCCAAGTTTTTCAAATTCTGGCAGCCTTAAACAGCTCAAATGATTCAAAGGACAAAAGCTACTGAGGTGGCAGTCTTGAACGTTTGGACAGGCCCATTTGAAGGTTTTATGAAGTCGGACAGAGCTGCCTAAATGTGATGGACTCACAGGCTGCCAAATCACCTGTAGTTTTGTAGGTTGAACTCTACTGAATTAAACTAAAATTCAAAAAGTGCTAAAATTATATCCTGGCCTCTTGATTCCTTCCCTCACTTCAGATTAGACTAATGGTTTGTCTAAATTCTGCTGCATGTGGAAAGGATTCCTTTTCCATGCTCGATATAGTTATTTTATAAGCTACAGAGAGCCTTTGAACAATAAATAACTTCATTAATAATTCTATAAAAATTATTCCCATGTAAGCACATTGTTGCTGTCCGCACGCATACTGCGAGCACAGTGAACACACTGCAGTGTTCAGATTGCTAAATGAAAATAGCTACTTAATATGGTTGGAACAAGATGCAGATTGAATTAGGGTGGCATTTCGTCTTATCTGTTAGAGCTTCTGGGATTATTCTTTTCCTCTCCCATTTCAAAAGGAATTCATTATGCTAAGATGTACAGCAGGAATACAGCTCCCTTTATAAAATTATTAAGCTGCTTTACAATTAAAATTACCATCTTTTGTCTTACTGCTGTTGTTTATAAGAATAAAAACTGAATGCTAAATAGAATTATTGTAAAATACATGCTTCTTCTCTGGGAGTACCTTTTCCCTTTTCTTATGGAGCACTGCTGTTCCTCTAGCGTGTATTACTAGCCACATATTTTATTTATCTCAAAAAGGCCCCCGTTTCAGCCTGGTTAGGGTTAGCCTTAGGAGGCTACAGCGTGCAGAGCTGACGGGTGCCTCTGCGCAGGCCACACGAGGCAGCCGCTGCGTTGGGGGTTCGGTAGCAGCGTTCCCTCCCTGTCACCAACTCCATCCGGAGCAATTGCTACAGCCAGTTAAACTCTGATTATTAAATGGCAATGGATTTTGTCAAGAAAAAAAAAATTCTGTTGTCCTGTGGCAATTTGTTTTGCATTACAGCTTGTTTCATAAGCGATGATACTTTTTGTATTGATTCTTTATGGCATCGTAACCTGATACACAATGAAGAGCTTAATTTATTGGATCATATCAGAGGAGATCCTGGAGGGAAGTGCAGTAATTGCTTTCTGCCTCACAAGGCTTTCATAAATGGGACTCTGCGAAGTTTCACAGTTTACATATGGAGCGGCTGAAGGCCTGAGGAAGGAGGCATTGATTAAAAGAGGTGCAATATGTTGGTGTTAACTGTTCTTTTCTTTCATTAATCTGACCCAAAAATTGCAGCAATCCATGTGCTAGTGACTGGGCTGAGGAACAAGTGTGTCTCAGGCTGAATCTGGGTCAACCTGAGATGATATTGCCAATTACAAAGCATTAAAAGGACTATACTAGTAATATTTTTTCAGCATAGATTGATGGTAGTGGAAATATCAAATAACTGATGGAAAGCTAATAATTGGGCCAAGTTGTGGATTGTAATTAAATAAGTTTCCAGACTGAAAACCTCTAGATTGCCTGACACGCTGTGTACAATCAACCATCAAGATTTAATAAATGATATGTAAAGAAAAAGAGTATGGTTCACAAGATATTGAAGAGGTTATTAAATTAATTTAAATTCCTAGTTTTTAAAATAGATTTCAGAAAGTCATTTTTAGTACTAATTAAACCTGATGTGATAGTAAAATAGGGAATTATCATCAAAAACAAGAGTTTGCCAAGTGAAAAGCTGAAGGTTGCCTCAGTTCAAGTGTCCACTCCTGTCTTGTGTTCAACATTTCAGTTTGGTTGGTATCAAGATATAGATGATCAGTACCTAAGATGGACAACAAAAAGTTGTATCTTCACCTTGTATACACTATATGATGAACACATGGCACGCAGTGAATACAGATAACAGATGCTACACTTATTTTAATTCAGCATTAATTAAAAGATGACATTAGGGTGCTTAAAAATGAATTATATTCTGATGACCATTTGTTTTATTTAAAAAGAAAGAAAAGTGTGAAAACTTGAAAATATTCCAAATTATTCCAGTGAAGGGTTTTTTTGGCTTTATAATACCAAGTGTATAGTAATAGCAATAAATGCATGCAGTCTTTTTTAGTAACATGACATGTCAATGAAAAGAGTAAATGCCAGGTTTGGGAATGTGCTTCATTAATTTCAACGAGTGAATGTAAGAGTGAAGAAGGATAAAGATCTGTCAGATCTCCTAAGATGAATTTTAACTGCATGTGAATATTATTGGATACCGCACTTGAACACAGAATTCTGCAGGGGACAAAAACATTGAGGAAAGTATATAACTTGAAATACTGTCTTGTCAGTGGGTCTGATGTGTAATCTGACAAAAACTGGTTCTAGGAACAAGCAAGCAGTTGGTTTTCTAGTCTGGTTAATCCTTGGCCTGCCTGCTGCTGTGTCTAGCAAGGGTTTGAACAGCTTTTTGCTCCTGTAGAGCTAGCCTGCGTGCAGCCGAGGCACTTGCACAGATAACTGTTTGCTGCTGGGTGGCAATAATTCTAAATCAGGGCAATGCTGTGATGTGTTCTCAGTTCTAGTTTAGAAGAACAATCCCTGTTTTTCCAAGATTCAATCTTTTCTGTAGCATTTCCTTAAATGAATAGAATGGTTATTTCAGCATAAACCCGACATTGCTTTGTTAGTTTATCAAACACTATCAGCAACGTCAAGGCAGCACTTGTTGCCACTTTGCTCTTGGCATGTCCTGCAAAAACTATGAGCTTATATTGACATGTTCTCTCACTGTTTATGGATTGCTTTTTGCAACTTCACCTTTTTTACCTGTTTTTGTTGGATGTGTTTACTGCAAATACTGATGAATGATAGGGAAGGATGAATAACCCATGGAGTAACTCTGTTAGACACACCAACTTGTTGCCAAAATTGTTAATCTCTTATGCGATACATCTTTCCTGTTTTATTTCTGGCAATCTGGTATTCACTTTTTCTTCTTTCAGCTGATAGTTTGCACTGAGAGATTGATGTCTAATCTGGAATAAATAAATTGCACCCATGCATGTAGAGATGTATTACACATTTGGCATATTGGTGTGTTTCTCCTTATATTATTTAAATCTCAAAGAACACTCCCTGTAGGTCAGCTAGTATACTTTTTATGTCGTTCTTAATGAGAAATGTCAATTAGTGTTATGAATAATTTATATTCTCATTGAATACTGTATCCTGCAGCGCTTAACCTTTAGCAATATTAAAATGGTTTCAGGTGCCTATACTAGGTTTCTGGCAAGATATTGGCCAGTGGTATGTTCTGGATTTCTGAGCAATAATAATATGATAATGAAATATAATATTTCAGTTTTGATTTGAGGTTTAGTTTTGATTTGAGGTTTAAGCTCAGTGTATGCTATAGATTTTTCATTTTTTTAGAAGGTGGGATAAGAAGCTGGTTTCATCTTCCAGGTGCTGACACAGTATTTTCATGCTGTTTTCCCATTTTGAGATGACTTGGACAAAACTTGACTGTACAGTCTATTACATCTAACATTTTAGTGGAGATAGACTGAAGTGTACAAAAGTAATATCACAGTGATGTGATAAGGATTAGATTTTTAGCTCTCATGAGAAGAGGGAAGGAAAATGAAAGAAATGAAGTCCGTCTGCTCTTTTCACCTCTTGTACGAATGGAGGAAGATGAGTCGTCCTGGGAGCATTTGGGATTGTTTCTGCTGGGGAAGGATGGAGTGTGGAAGCCATCGTCGCAGCCGCCTTCCCACGCGTTACTGGAGAAGGGGTCCGAGCGGGATGTGACGTGTGAGGGAGCAGGCAGTGGTGTTCAGGCAGCACCCTGCAGGCCTGAAAGAATGAGAGGTGCTTTTGGGGGTGTTTTGGGGCCTTGAATCTCCACCCTGGCACCCGAGGTGCTGGGGGGATGAGGACATTCCCTAGCCAGAGCCTCCCGCTCCGTCTGCAGCCCTGCGTTCGAGAGCATCGCTCTGCATTCTCCCTCTGGGGAAGGTTTGGTTAACCTAGTTTTGCTGAACAATGGGTTTATAGTTGTTTGAGTACTAGAAATGATATGCCAAGGCTGCAGAGTGGAAAGGGAATGGCAAGAATTTAACGAACTCCCATGATTGTTTGTGACTTCTAAGTCTCATCATGAGATGCAAAAGCAGGAAATGTCACTTGCATGGTAATTTTATCTCGAGTGAAATGTAGGCTCCAGGCAGTTTTACCACATAATTGGCAGAGCAGGAATACTTAAGGGATTGTTATGGGCTATCTTCTTGTCAATATTTGATTTTTAGGGCTTGGCTATGAAGCTTCACTCTTTTAATTTCTGCAGAGTCTAATCTTGATTATTCAAATCAGAGTTTCTCTCTCCTTCCCCACAGATCCTAAGCCTTACACGTATGTAACTTTTTAATGCTGCTGGGCATAACATAGTTGATGCAAACAGATAGAGATAGATGAGCGAAGGGAGAAGCAGCAGCCAACACTGTTTTTCTGTTCAGGAGAAGATCCCTAGTTCTACCTGTGTTGTGGGGCGAGGGGTAGGCCTGGACTGGGGCTGTGCCAGGTAACAGGTTGCCTGTCACGATAGGTGTCTCCCCGAGCACTGTAGGGCGGACTGTTGGGCAAAGCAGTGCACTTGCCAAGAGCCAATATGAAGACAAAGTAGCTCTGAATAATTAAGGAATATTTAGGACTGTCATTTTGTTCATAGCTTGACAGGGTGATGTTGAATGTTCTGTGCCTCAAACGCAGCTTTCACCTTTGGTCCCGTTCAACTGGGCTGTTTCTCGGGCAAAACAGATTAGCAGTGACACTTTTCTTTGCCTCGCAAAGAGAATTTCACACCCTGCGGAGTCTGGTGGCATGGAAATGTGCAAATCCATGAGGAGCCGCTCAAATTCGCGTGTCGGGCTTCACATGCTGTCCCGGGAGGGCCTGCGCAGCGGGGCCAGTGGAGGAGAGGCCGCTGCTCAGAATGGAGCTTTCCTTCTCAGGAAAACTGTAACGCTTCAAGGTCTTTCTCTGTTGTTGTTTTGAAACATTACCATAAGATCGATAGTGGCAGGATCTTTGTAATCCTGTTTCTTGAGAGGAAAATCCACGTTTCCACAAGATCTCTGTCTTTTTCCCTGCCCTGCTCCGGGAATAATACGGGATTCAAAGATGGCTCTGGTGGGCATAGCAGCAAAGCCTTCCCTGAATGCAGGTGGACAGCAAGAATCTGTTTCTGCAATAAAGCCACTCAGTTGAATGCAGAGGCCTGGGAGGTGTCACGGGAAGAACAAGAATATGCTGGTGGTCAACCTGTGGATCCCTGCAAACCATCGTCCCAGTCTGCATATGAAATAAGTATCATTAACAGGCAAGTCGGACTTTCTGTATGGTTTCCTAGTACCTTTTAGTCTAATTTCCATAATTTGCAGTCTTCTAACTCTTCTTGGAAAATTTGGACATTTTAAATAGATGAAGCACCCTGGTAGAATTCTAAAGCCACAATCTTTTGGAAGGAGGAATACACAGGAAAAGCCTTTATCTGGCAAAGACAAGTCCTTGACTGCAGCCTCAGAAAACAGGACCGTCTCAGTTCTTCAACACAGGGAGTGTTACTCCTGAGAGCCATGTACCTTTGAGATCTGCAATGTAATTTTCAGTTTATAATTTTGGAAATAGAAGAAAAGGTGGATTTAGCCTAAGGATTGAGCTGGCAGAAACATTATGAGCACTTCAGCTATTAATTCTCTACACAAAAAAAAAGAGAAATAAGACAAAGGCTTTAATTACCTCTCCTTGGGGGGCGTTTGACTTTGCTCCTTTGCCACAGCATGCTGCTGCTTGTTTGCTGGGCAAGAGTCAGACCTCCTCTGCTTTCAGCAATGCAATTTCCAGTGACACCAACTGAGAAGAACCACTGTGGCTTTAAAATTAGTGTCGTCTTATTTGTCTTTTCAAGTTCATTTATGTCAGTTGCCACCAGAGTCAGAGTGCAATCTCTTTTTAATCATTTCTTCATTCCCCCTTGAGTGGTCGCAGTATAGCCAGCTAGAAACTGAGATGAAAAACTCCACTTAATTTGGTTGCCTTTCATCAGGAACTTCACTTACTACAGAGGCACTCTATTAGACCACAGATGTCAAGGCAGCTCAAGACATTAGCTGTCAAAGTAACTCTCCATAACCACCTGCTATTTACATGCAAAACATGCCTCCCTGTTGAGAATAAAACTGTAAACACATTTCTGGGAGAAAACTACTGGCTTAAGCTTTGACAGAAACTTTTGCTTTTTTGCTTTTATGTGATCCAGAAAAAAAAAATCCCTTGCTGTCAAAATGAATGCAAGAAACCCCTTTTGGGAAGAACTCTTATTGCTTTAAATGCTTCCACAAAACTACTTTGATTTTACTTTTGCAAAAAGGTTATAATTTATTTGTCTCTCCTCACTCCCTGTCTACCTCATAGCAACTATGATTACATACAAATAATAAAATCTGATTGTCCTGCCTGCAGAATGACAGAATTGCTGCTTCTGCTGCAATACTAATAGCTGATTATTTATACCTCTGTGCTAATTCAGGTTTACTGAATGATGCTTTAGAAGGTCAACTTCTCATCCATCTGTGACTGTTTTCTACTCAGCTGAAAATATCAGGTGTCTTTTGTTTTCCTCCAGATCCGCTGAACAACTGTCTGAATAGGAGATAAGCCTTTTAGTTCCTTCATCCTCAGCTAATGCTTTCATCCTCAGTGCACACACACAAAGAAAACAAGGTAAGACTTATTCCACTGATAGGGTAAGACTGTGACCTGAAATTCGTGGGAGTGTTAAGCTTTTGGTGGTCCATGGTCCAAAGATATTTGCTAAACAGGACAGATGTAGTAGATACGCTCTTCACAACTTCTGTTGATGCTACTGGCTGAACAGTCAAAGTTGATTGAGCAGATCTGCAGATCAGGAGCATTAATTGTTTTAAGTTCCTATGTGTGACAGTGGCACGATAAACTACTAGTGTAACTACAAAGACATATGTGGAAGCAGAGAGCGAATAGTCTTAGAGGAAGTGTTACTAACACTTTGTCTTTAGATATCTTTAAATATTGGGTAGTCATGTAAACCTTGAAGAAAACATTATTAAGGAATTTCAAGATCTCTTCCTGGATAGAGAATTAGCTGTATGAGAAAGGTAGTAGTCACTGCATGGGCCTCAGATGGAATTTCATCAAGATTAGAGTCAGTGTAGTATATTTAGAAAGTAATTATTGCCGCAGAACTGTTACGCCTGCTTGATATTTTTTCCTATTAATACCAAGCCCCAGACTCTGGGTCCAGTCAGGCTAAGCTGGCAGTTTTAATTGGGCAACTCCCTGAGCTTCTTCATCCTTTATTCCTTATGCATTCTGAATTTTGACTCCTCAAGTTAGAAAGCAGGCCGGGGAAGAGCGTATTACTTCACTGCTGGAAAGAGATCTGTGTATGGAATCCCAAGCAGGCAACTTTTTAACGAAATTGAGGATACTTAGCTGTGCAGACTCGGTTTGTGCAGAAAGATAGATTAGGTGAACTATTAGGAGTTTTTCCATTTCAGATTTTATGCTTCTGAGAATACAACACTTGCCACCAATGCCTGAAAGTCATTATTCCAATGTTCCCTTTCTGCTGATGAGAGAAACGCCCCTCAGAGATCTCTACATATTCTCGGCATCTAAGAGCTGGCAAATTAGGCAGGGAAAATGGGAGTAAGTTAAAGGATAGTGAAGTACCTAAATGGAAAAATAATGGAGTTCCATTTCAGAATACCTACAAAATACCCTAGAAGGTTAGTTTGATGTGACACTTTGTGAGCTCTGTGTATTATGGACAGAAAATAAAAATAAAATAAATGAGAAGGTTTGCAAGTAAAATATCAAGCAGTAAATTAAAAGAATCTATTTTGAGTGAGCTACTTCTGGGTCTATGTTTCCTGCTAGCTAGCACTTTCCCAGTCCCAAGAAAAATGTTGTCCTTGTGAAGTAGGAGGCAGACTGTGAGGGATATAATGCAGCACAGCTACTTGACGCTTGGATGGCAATTTGACAGCATGTGCAAGTGACTGCACTAGCAGTGAGTGCAAAGATGGGACTGCCCACCAGCAAGTTGGACACAAAGCTTACTGCCTAAGGGGCAAGGAAGAGTACAGGCCCAGTCAGGACTAAACAAGGAATGCACGACTGTGCCACTCCATTTAAAAACCTGAATACAGAAACATCGCAAAACATAACAATTCATTTTCAGAAATCTATTTTAAGCAAAAAGTAGTGGAAATTTTTTTTTCTTTTAATGGACTGAAGAGGTGAAAAAACAAATGCACCTTTTAGTTCTCAGGTTGCACATGTTATTTTTTGCAGCATCACTTCGCAGGGAGAAATGCAGATAAAGGACCCTGAGTTAGAGATGCTGAAAGTTGTTGAAAGTTAGGATGAAATATGGAAAGGCAGAAAGCTGTTCTTTTGAGGGAAAAAGGTTTGCATGGTAATTCAGACTGTAAACATACTTGTGGGCTTGTAGTGAACATAGCTATGGATAGACTATACAAACATAGTGTGAAAATACTGATTGGTTTCACTATTACAACTAAGATAGTTTAGTGAAGTGTTTCTATGAAAGCAATTACCTAGAAGAAATTTTGATGACAGAAATCTGGTGGTTATTACATTTCTGCATACCCGAAAGTTTATTAAACTTATGGATTACTTAAAGTAAATTTAAATTAGATAGGCTGTACTGTACGTGCGCCTATATTAATTTAGGGGTATTTGAATAGAATTCATCAATAAAACTGGTCTTCAATGATACTTTGGAGAAATATTTTATTGATATTGATGCTGGCTTTGTAGTACTGTATAATGAATACATTTAGAAGCAGCTGTGTGGTTTTGCTTCATGTACTTGACATGACTCTGCCCTTTTAACTTTTAAAACATTTCTCCAATTAAGCTTTTCAAGCCCTTAAGGCTGTCCACAGCTGCTGCAAATTGATTTCTCCCATGGTGATATTTAGAGTTCCTTGCTGAAACATGGGAGGGCAAAAAAACCTCATCATCTTTTAATATTTCTTTCTATCCTTTTGGACTTCCTGCACATTTCTGAAGGTAATCTGAAAAGTTGTGATTTTCTTCCTTTCTTCTTCGTCTTCCTCTCCTCTGCAGATCTCAAAATTGCTTATTTTTAAAGGCCGTCTTATCCGGGGTTAATCCTAAAAATGTCCTGTGTTAGGACCTTTGATGAGCAGAAATTTAAAGCATAAATAAGAAGCTTAATGATCTGAAAAATTATTGAGAAACAGTTTCAAGCTCTCGTAGGAATGTATCAGATACACGGAGGAGGGCGTCTGCGTCCAGTGTCTGCCCGTGGCTGTGGCGCAGGGACGAGCGGGCGGGAGCCCTTTGGGCCGCTCCTTGTGGCGGGAGCCTCAGGCCTGTCCTGCAGACACAGCCCTGCTCCGAGGGGAATCCCTCGCTCTCCTCAGGAAAAGTGATTTCTCAGCACGCCAGCAGTGCTTCCAGTGGTTCCCTCTAGCATGTCTTTGCATGGGATCCGAGACTTGTGAGAGCATTGGCCAACAGTAGCCGAGTTTCTGCTTACGCCTCCACCATCTCTTCGGGCCTGGGCAACCTGTTGCCATGTGTCGCCCTCGCCTCAGCTAGGTGAAGGTACTGGGCACCTGCTGCAAATGAGGGCCATGCCCTGCAGCACAGGACACGCAGCAACTAAAGCTTTTAAATTAGTGTTTGATCGTCTCACGTTTTCCATTTGTGGTGTGTGTTGGCGTAGCTGAGAGATATTGATGCTGTTTCTGCTTTCCGGTGAGATGTCTTTATCTTTTTTTAATGGAAAATCACAACGTAGAAGGTAGGTCATAGCTACAGAAATTCCTTCCTGAGCATTTGGAAGGATGATCAAGTCTGCAGAATGTTCCCTTTCCCTAAGTTTAGTTGACAGGCAGAAATATCAAGGAAATGTGCTCATAAACAAATCATAAAAAAGGAAACTATTATATTACCAGTCAAGTTTCCTTTTTTCTTTTTTTTTTTCCTGACTGAAACATAGAATTTGCCAAGCCATGGAAGCAGCCTGAAATTATCCATATAATTGTGACTAGAAAAACTCTAACCGGAGAAAAGTGGTTACTGTTTTTTGAGCAGGACATTCAGTAGGTTTCCAAGGGAAATGCAAGAGCTTTGCTGCTGCTTTGATCTCCTCAGAAACACAGACCTGTTCCTGCTAGGGCCCCAGGGCAGCAGGTTCCACAGAGATACAATAGTTTTTTAATTTAATTATTTTTAAACTCTTATTTACACACTAGGTGTAAGTGGTGTTTGACCTGATTTACACACATCCTTTTCTCTCTTCCTTTTAGGAAGTGAGGGGCACCATTTATCTGCATGATATACCTCTAGTGCTAATTAGCTCTAATACAACTGTAGCTGATATATTGTTCTCTGTTAGTAGGGTTACAATTCTTCTTACTAATTAAACACATGCTAATATGCCATTCTGTGGAGACAAAACAGTTTATGAGCAGTCGATTCAGGTATCTCTTCTGCAATGCTGAACCTCCTGTGCCATTCCTACAGATCTCCAGCAAGGGAAAAATATGAGGTAAAAATGAAACTGTTACCCAGGCTAACTCATGTTATCCATCATTTAAGTCATTTGTTTTATATCAGTGCTACCAACAGGACCTTGACAGATTGTATGTATGTGCACTCATATATTTGTATGTTTTTACTTTTTAAGTCTTTCAAAATATTCCTTGCAGTGTATTTGTCAAAATATTCCATGAGAGTATGTTAGAGACTGTGAGGAGAGGGGTTTGGATTTCCTAGGACCATTGTGACTCTGTTCTAGAGTGTTGTGCTCTTCTGCTGTCCTGACATGTCAGGTGAGTGTCTAAAAGTTGGTTAAGGACATTTTACCATAGCTGGAAGTTCAAATTTGGCTGACTGATGGGTAAAAGGTATTTGAAAACTGTAGAAATAAAGATGTAGGGTAGGGTTCAGTCTGACATTTAGTCTTGGTCCTCCCACTAGCCCCTGAAACCTCCTCCTTCCGGAAACCCGGGGAGGCCCCATCCCCTCTGTGCACTTGTGCAAAAGGCTAAAATCTAACTTCCCCAGCAGAGTTTGCAGTCTCATTACTTGGACATTAAGTCCTTTCGCTTACATGACTTATTTTCTTGCTGTTATTGATGTACATTTAATGCTGAGTTTAAACTTGTTCTGAATTAAAATACAGTAAGAAGGCTGATTAGATAACAGTGATTGAACCTCTGTTATCAGTAGCACCCTTACTTGTTTAAACAGTGAATGGTTTAATGTCATCCCATTCAGTTCTTATCAGAGAGTTGCCATTGGTTCATTAATAGTTTTATCCATTGAAATAGCAACCATTTAATGACTTTATACAAAGTTTTGCTTCCAAGGAACTTTATTGTTCAAGGAAGATACATCTTAAATTATTTTGAGAATTTTTAAGTTACTACATTTTATCATAATTAAGTGCTATGTGCTTGAATTTAAGAACAGTAGAATTGAATTTGTTTTCTAGATTAATTTTAACATAAAAATGAGCAAATTAAAAGAAACGAAATCTGTTAGTACCAGCCTGAAACATTATGTCATTATGTCAGCCTGATCGTTATGCTGTCCAAGCTCCTTGTCATATTTATTCATATTTTCAGTGGTGCATGTTAATTTTTTGTGACAGTGTTTCCTAGGACGAACTTTGAGAGAAATGTAACATTAATTTCAAAGTACAAATTTTTTGGTGAGCAAAGAATGAAAAATCAATCTCAAGACATTTTAAAATGGATATTTACAATAGAATAAAAAATTACAAAGCAAATGTTTCATTTGCCTTGTGAGCTCCCAAAAATGTAATAACTTAATTTACTTTCAGACACATTGTGTCTAATACTAATATTAAAAGTTAGTTTACCCATTGCATTTTTGCTACTTGACTGACTATAGAGGAAATTTTACAAGGTGGTTGAAGCTAACTAAAAGATCAATTAAACTACTGTGTGCTCCATGTTGCCTAGTAATATCCAGTCATCTTACGTATTGTTGGGAAAGGTTTAAAAAAAAAAAAACACTTATCAAAAACAACAGCAGGAGACAACAACAAGCAATAAGAGAGTGTTTCTCCAAACCTAAATGCCTTAAATGCCACCTAACCTGTGGTCAAGCAGAAAGGAACTGAACGTTAAGAAATTAGTTTCATACAATCTCTTGGCACAGATAGCGACAATGTGTAATTATCTCCTTGTTGTGCTCTGCTCACTGATTAGCATTGAAGGGGAGGATCTAGACTAGAATAGCCATAGTAGGAAGGCAGCCAGCACATTAGCTGCCACTTGAGTATACAGAGCTCTTAATAAATCAAATTGGCAAAGTATCAGCTGGCACTGAGTGACTGGATGTGTTCTGCAGTAGTCTTACACAAAATGTAGTTTTTTGACATAATCAATAATTATTATTGGAAGCATCACAGTTAAACAGCTAGAAGTAGGTTATTAAACTCTGTTGATGGTGTTTTCTGTGGAAGGTAATGAACTGTGCCTACCAGATTTAATTTTATTGGTTTCCACTGAATTTGACTCCATAGCCACTTTGAGCAAGACATCAACTGACAGCAAGGTTAGAAGCTTTAGTCATTATGACAGACTCTAACCGTCATATTATGTCCTGAAGGCACAATATTTTTTTCTGTCTAGCTTTTGTGTAAATCTTAGTGAATACGAAAATATGCCACACAATGTTTGTTTGTGTTAGTAAGCAATTAGGTTTCCACTGTCTTAAGAAACTTGCTACATGAAAAACAAATAGCAAAGAGTGTATCCATTATAAGAAAGTTTTCACATCTTTGAACTTTCTCCCATTCTAATGAGAAAGTCTGTTTACTCTCAATTGTTCTGATTTTGTTTCTGTTCGGCATAGAAATTTCTCTTTTGAAGCTTGACATTGATTACCAAAACTCGTTGGTACTGCTCCTTTGTTACAGCCTTGTTTACTCAGTCACTCTCATCGCTGTGCACGTTATACTTGCAAATACTGTAAAACCATGCAGGAGCAAAGGCCATTACTGATTCGGATAATCCTCCTGAATGAGAGCTTCTTTCTTGGGAGCGTACAGCACAACCCGGCATGAGCAATTCAGGGTCATACTCGAGGCCAGCAGAAAGCTGCAAGACTGTGAACCTGTATTTATTTTGCAGTATCAGGTGCAGGATTTACTTCAGTCATCAAGAAGCTCTGTGTGAGCACATAAGTATGTATGTATTTTTATGATAGAATCACGGAATAATTTAGGTTGGAAGGAGTCTCTGGAGGTTATGTAGTCCAGTACCCCTGTTGCTTAGGCAAGGCTCATTTCAAAGTTTTATCAGGTAGCTCAGAGTTTTGGTCAGATAAGTTTGAAATTCTGCTAAGATAGAGACTGCACAGCCTCTCTGAGGCCTCTTGCAGTGCTCTGCCATCCTTTCTGCAATCCTTCCCCATTTGCACCTGCTCAGCCTTGCCCTTGCTGCAACATGGGACTGCTGCTGCTTGTTCTTCCAGCGTCCACCTGTGAGAAGAGTCGGCGGCCGGCCTCTCGGTAGCGCGGCGGCCGGCCTTACAGTTGAAGAGAGCACTGAGGCTCCCCCTAAGCCCTCTGTGCTGCTGAGGACCAAACGTGGTTCCCTCACCCTCTCTTCACATACATTCTGTGTTCCCTTATCGCCATAGTGACCTTCTGAACATCCTTTTCTCTTTATTTAGTATTTCCCTTGTACTGGGAGGTCCCAGGCTGGGAGACAGTCTCCCACGTCCTTAAGAAAAGGGATACTTCTCTCAAATGCTGGCAACACTCTTATTAACCCAGCCAAATATGCCATATTGGCCTGTATTGCCACAGGGGTGGCCTGCTGACTCAGCCTGGTTCCCATATCAGCCCCTGAGGAACATAACTTCTGTCTGCCCATTTCATGTTGGACTTTAAATCACAGACTCAAACTCCTAGAGCCCAGCAGTTCAGCCTCTTTCACTCTCTGTTGAGTCCCATCTCCACCCCTTTGCTAACAGGATGCGTTGGAGACTGCTGAATGCTTTGCTAAAGTCAGGGTAAATGACTGCCATGTCTCTGACCTTGTCTGCAGAGTAGTTATTTTATTATAAAAAGCCATGAGGTCAGCCAGGTACACTTTATCTAGGGCTATTCCCAGTCATTTTCTTGTCCATTGTGAACATTGTGCAGTTTTGCTCTGCAATTGTCCTATGGATAAAGTGATGCTGGTTGGCTTGTAGTTCCCTGGAATCTCCTCCTTGGAGATGGACGCAGTGTTTGCCATTTTCCATCAGAGATCTCCCACATGCCCAGGAGTATTTCCTATAAGAGACAGAGTCTGTCAGTGATATCAGCCTGTGCCTTCAGCACAACTGGACACATCCTCTCCAGTCCTGTGGACTTGTGTCTCCATATGTGCATGTAGGTGTAAAACCATGTTTCAGTTTCTGTGTTCTCCCTCATATATGCAACTAAGTATTGAGATAGTGCATCATTCTGTTAGATGAAAGTACAAGTAAAAAGTGAAGACCTTTTAAGATGATTTCAGATTAATTACCTGTTTCTCCACGGTAATTGATTACTGTAGAAAGATCCCACTGCGAGCAGAATGCTAAAGTAGCCAATTAAAGCATGACATGGGGTTGAAGGTAGGGAAGTGGAATGATAGCAGTTGAGGAAGCATGCAAGCCCTTGGAAATATTTAGCTGATACAAGCAATTTTTGTCAAGAGGGAAACACTCTTGGGATAAATGAGGAGGTGATGCTTTAAGAGAGAATTGTAGTGTAATGTATTAATCTCAGAAAACTGGCAAATGTACAAAGCAGCAGGCACATAGTGCTGCTTTTGGTTGTTGAATTAATTGTTCTTGAACATGGGTGCCTGATATTGCATAAAAATATGAGCTAAGTCATTAATCCTAGTGGCAAATGTATTTATAGTTTAGAAACACAGTTTAGCAGTTTCACCCTAAACCTTCTAACGTTGTATTTTGTCGACTGATCTATGCAGTCTTTGGCCTTTGTCGTTTGCAAGGGATAAGCCCATTGTTTACGGCAAAAATTCTGGTATTGTTTCCATGCTCACTATGCAGCTGGATTTTATTGGATGAGCTCAAGGTCATCCACATTTTCCTGCACATGTCTCTAGACCTGCGCTGTGGTGATGATGTCTTCCTACTTTGAGTTATTATTGACTTCCATTTACAAGTTCCAACTTTTTGTGACATTCTGAATAAAATGCTAAAGATAAACTGTTTGACTTGCTTTAAGGACCATGTTGCTCTTTTTTTCCTTTTATTCACACCATAAAATTCATGCATTGCTCTTAATTTTTTCTCAGTTCAAACAATAATGCCTCACATGGCATAATGAAATATGTTTCATTGAAGACCAAGGAGATGAGATTTACTGCATTTCCTTTGTCTAGAAAATTAGTTATTTTATGAAACAAAGGATATTAGGTTTTTCCAGCATGATCTTCTGGTTCCTTATTACCTCATTTTCCATTTGGTCTTTGGCTTCTCTTTGTCCCTCCATAATGTCATTTCAGTTTTACGTACTTTATGATAAGTTTAATGAATCCACAGTGAAGTAGTTGTGTTCATCTTCCTCATCTGAAATTTAGGCAAACATATGCTGTCCATCAAGTCCTCGTACTTTCCCAATTTGGTAGATATAAAAAAAAAAAGATCTTTAACATGTATATATGTTACACAAATCTGCTTGCCCTTAATCAGATTCTTTGAAGTATAAGTGTAGAGTT
>JAVCKT010028909.1:0-18027 GCA_032273925.1 Rhynchotus rufescens
CACCCTGAGCACCTGAAGCGCCATGAGCGCCCCGAGTGCCCTGAGCACCATGAGTGCCCTGAGCACCATGAGCGCCCCAAGCGCCGTGAGTGCCCCGAGCACCGTGAGTGCTGCCGGCACCGCCGCCTTCCCAGGAAAGTGGGTCACGGCGCCGGGAAGAGCCGCGTAACCCCTAGCAACGGGACCCGCGGGAGGGCGGCCCGTCCCTCCGGCCCATCCTGCGCGGGCGCCGCATCCTGCTCCGCTGGCCTCTGGAGCTGTTTCATCCCGGCGCCTTCCCCGCTCTGCTCCTGCTGGCCCTGCTGTTTCTTGTGCGTTTTGGCCCATTTTAGTTCCCAAAACTATCATTTCTCCCCTTTCTTCTCTTGTGTCCCCCAAGAAAGCCCCGTCTCCCACACATTTTCGCCCCAGCCCTAGTTCACCAAAACACTCAAGCATCTCGGGAGCCCTCGGGAATGGGAATAGCCAGGGCCACTCTCCCAGCCACAGAGTAGGAGAAGAGAGGAGCCAAGGGCGCCCCGGCCCCGCAGCCACCCTCTCCTTGTGTGGGGCTTTTTGCTTCAGTTACTGAGCTCCAAGGATGGAGGCTGCTCTTCCTTCCCCTCCCCTTCCCCAGCACAGGGATTTTGCTCTTTTTCTGGGTTTTTTTTTTTTTTTTGGTTGTTTTTCTTTTCCCTGGTTTCTTTATAAGCACAAGATCTTCAGACTGTGCTTCCTGGGCTCACGGGGGTGAATGATGATTTTTTAGGCCCCACATCATGTCTCATGATTCTTAGCATGAATCTGGGGTCCCTTGAAAGCACCAGCATGATGTTTTGAAAATCATCTGCCCGGAGATGCTGTTTCTTACCTGCAAACACAGTTTCGCTCTGGCTCCACGGGCACCTTGGGAAAAGCTCCCTGCCTCGCTGTTCTGTTTTGGTGCTTGGAGTCTGGCAGCATTCACCTCATTCCAGCGGCAATGGCTCACTCAGGCAGGGGCCCAATAGGCACTTTTGCCCTTTGTAAACCCAATTGTGGCAAGGAGGGCGATGGAGACCCATGGTGACATCTGTAGTGGCATTGGGGGCCGCTGGTGGCTTTACCCACGCGGAGTGACCATCGTGCCAGGGCCCTGTCCCGCCGCCGGCTCCCAAGGGATGGGGCGCAGGACGGGCCGGGTGCCCCGGAGCGGTGATGGGGACGGAGCGGGGCCCCGGTGGCAGCCGTGTCCGCCACGGGCCGCCCTGAGCCCCTCGCGCCTCCCCGCAGGCGCCTACTGCCTCTCCGTGTCCGACTTCGACAACGCCAAGGGGCTCAACGTGAAGCACTACAAGATCCGCAAGCTGGACAGCGGCGGCTTCTACATCACCTCGCGCACCCAGTTCAACAGCCTGCAGCAGCTCGTCGCCTACTACTCCAGTGGGTACCACGGGGCGCTGGGCAGAGGGGAGGCCCATCCAGGGACGGATGGGACCGGGATGAGATGCTGGCCCTGGGATGAGGTGTTGGGGCTGGTGCAGGGTGAGATGTGGCGGTGGCCTCGGCTGGGCTGAGGGGTGTCCTTAGGTGGACAAGTATCTGCCCCATCCCTTCGTCCTCGTCCTCCTCCCACAAGGAGAACAGGACCGTCCAGAGGAGGATCATAGAATGCTTAAAGCTGGAAGGGACCTCCAGAGGTCATCTAGTCCAACCCCCTGCACACGCAGGGTCACCTAGAGCACGTGGCTCTAAGTAGGATGGGTGCTGGGGGCTGAGGAAGCAGAGGAGCGGACAAGGAGACTCTGATGGATTTCAGGGAAGAGGGGAAAGGGTCTGGATGCAAGTCCCCTAATGCTCGGCGGGGAGGACGCGGGGTAAAGTCGCCGTGCGTCTAAGTGCCCGAGCGTCACCACGGCTTCCTCCCGGTGTCCCAGAGCACGCCGACGGGCTGTGCCACCGCCTCACCACCGTCTGCCCCACCTCCAAGCCCCAGACGCAGGGCCTGGCCAAGGACGCCTGGGAGATCCCCCGGGAGTCGCTGCGGCTCGAGGTGAAGCTGGGGCAAGGCTGCTTCGGAGAGGTGTGGATGGGTAAGGAGCACCCGGGCACGTGGCACCTCGGGGAGCCGTGTGGGGCTGGGCGAGGAGGAGAGCGGCTGCTTGGGGTCCTTCGCGCAATGGGCTGCAATGTCCCCAGCCCAAACGGGGGCTTCTCAGTGAGATCTGATGATGCTGGGGCGGCAGCAAGTCTGGGTGGCGTCTTTGCCCTCTGGCTCAGGGATTCGGGGTGGCAGAAGGGAGTGATTGCAAGGGGTGTTTCTTCTTCTTGGGAGCTTCCTCGGTGAGGGTGGGTTGCAGGGATGCAGAGTGGCATGGGAGGAGTGCAGCTCTCCATGGCCATCCCCATATGGCTGAAACCTGCGGTGCTGGAGGGAGCCGGGACACAGCCCTGGAGCTGCAGACACAGGCATTACCTGAGCGGCCTTGGCCTTGTGCTTCAGGGACCTGGAACGGCACCACCAGAGTGGCCATCAAGACCCTGAAACCCGGCACCATGTCTCCGGAGGCGTTCCTGCAGGAGGCCCAGGTCATGAAGAAGCTCCGCCACGAGAAGCTGGTTCAGCTCTACGCCGTGGTTTCGGAGGAGCCCATCTACATCGTCACCGAGTACATGAGCAAAGGTGAGCGCCTCCGACAGCCAGAGCTGTCCGGACAGAGCTGGTCTGCCAGGCTGTCCAGCCGGGAGCATCCAGGGGCTGGAGCCTGCTCTGCTCCTCCACGGGTTACTCGCTGTTGTCTTCCTCGCAGGGAGCCTCCTAGACTTCCTGAAGGGAGAGATGGGCAAGTACCTGCGGCTGCCCCAGCTCGTGGACATGGCGGCTCAGGTGGGTCTGGGCTTCCCTGGCTCTCCTGCTCCTTGGGCATCCTGCCTGGCAGCGTTTGCCAGGCTGTTGTGCCCACCATGAAGGTCCAGCCATGGTTGAGTCGTAGGGTGATGGGGAGCCTGGTGCAGCTTGGCGTGAGGGAAGCAAAATCCCCCTGGAAAAGGCTGTGCAGGGCCCATGCAGGGCCTTTCCCTGGGGTGCTGGCAGCTCCCTGGGGACATGGCATCACCCGGGAGGCCTCAGGGTGCTCAGGTGTGCCGGGTCCTGTGGCCACTTTTCATGCTCTGCTCCGCGCGGCCGCAGATCGCGTCCGGCATGGCCTACGTGGAGAGGATGAACTACGTGCACCGCGACCTCCGCGCGGCCAACATCCTGGTGGGCGAGAACCTGGTGTGCAAAGTGGCCGACTTCGGCTTGGCGCGGCTCATCGAGGACAACGAGTACACGGCGCGGCAAGGTGCGCGCGGGCTCGCGGAGCGGCGGCCCCGCCGCGCGCCGGCACCTCCTCCTCACCGCCTCTCTCCGCCCAGGTGCCAAGTTCCCCATCAAGTGGACGGCCCCCGAGGCGGCTCTCTACGGCAGGTTCACCATCAAGTCGGATGTTTGGTCCTTTGGCATCCTCCTGACCGAGCTGACCACCAAGGGCAGAGTGCCATACCCAGGTGAGAGCTGCCAGCAGAGATGGTGTCACCTTCTCGAGTCCTCGGCCCAGCTGCCCTCGGAGCAGCTGTGTCGCCTCCCATAACCATCTTGCCCAAAAACAAATCGATGGGATGTGTGTCCTGCTGTTTGGGCAGGCAGGGTGGGCTTGGAGGGTGAGTTGCCCCGTGCCCAGGTCAGACCACAGTGTGGGGACAGATGAGCCTCGGGATGGCGGGTGGCAAGTGGCACAAGGTGCAGGAAAGTCGGCTCTGTGACAGTCACGGAAGGGCTGAGGTTGGAAGAGATCTGTGGAGATCCTCTAATCCAAACCCCCACGTTGAAGCAGTGTCATCTAGGGCACTTGGTTCAGGACCCTGTCCAGGTGGCTGTCTCCAAGGATGGGAACTTTGCAGCATCTGTGGGCCACCTGTTGCAGTGCTCCGTCACCTTCCCAGTGGTGAAGCACGCAAAAACAAAGCAAATCATCCAAGTGGCAAGGTGGCCGTGGGCAGGAGCAGCTGACTGTATCCCAGCTGCCCTCCCTGTCCTGCTCTGGGCACCTAGCAAGGTGACAGGGGCCTGCAAGCAAGGACAAATGGTGTCGATTGGTGGGTCCTGTCCTCCCCTTGCAAAGTGAGCCATGGGGCTGGCCCTACGGCTGGCAGCTCGCTGCGCCAGCGACGTGTCCTCCTTCATCCCCTTTGGTAGAAGTTTGGCAGAGGCCATAGCCCACCCTGCCCTGATGCTCTCTCCCTTCTGGGCTGGCAGGGATGGTCAACCGGGAAGTGCTGGACCAGGTGGAGCGGGGCTACCGGATGCCCTGCCCGCCCGAGTGCCCCGAGTCGCTGCACGACCTCATGTGCCAGTGCTGGAGGAAGGACCCGGAGGAGCGGCCCACCTTCGAGTACCTGCAGGCCTTCCTGGAGGACTACTTCACTTCCACAGAGCCCCAGTACCAGCCGGGTGAAAACCTATAGGCCTGGAACTGCTCGCGGCCCCGGAGAGGCCCGGGCGCAGCGGCGCGTGCGCGGGGCTCCTGGAGCCCTTCCCTCCTCGCGCGCCCGGCGGGTTTTGAGGAGCAGCCCCCGGGATGCAGGACAGGGCGATGCCTCCGGGCGCGGACAGTGGCGGTGCTGGATTCTCCTGCGCTGATTGAGGCTCCCGGGGCCCGTTGAACGAAGCTCTGCTGGCGAGAGCAGCGGGAAGGCGCCGGGCGGGCCGGGGCCGGACGGCGAGCGGAGAAGCGGAGACTTTGGAGACGTTTGCGAGCGTTTCCCCTCCGGAGGCTCCACAGGTGGGACGTGGGTGCTGCAGGACACCAGCTCCCGCCCCGGACATGCGCTCCTTGCGTCCTGCACCCCTCTGTGCAGCAGCACAAACCTCCCTGTCCCCTCACGTGCCCCTCTCCGTGCCAGCCCTCCCCAAGGACCCGTGGAGACGTTTTGCCTTGTTGCCACCCGATGGTCGTGGCTCCATGATTCGGTGCCATCGTGACTCGGATACCCTTCTGGAGGATGGATGTTACATCTGGTACCTCCAGACCCGGTGATGGCAGCTTTTCCATGCTTGCCGCAGACGCGGGACGCCAGCCGGGACGCCGGCGTCCTGCGGCGCTCCAGGCTCTCTGACCACCCCTGGGCAGGACTTGGCGGCTGAGCTGCGTTAACACCCGTGCTGGGAGGTTCCTATCACTGTGTCACTGCTTAAAGGTCACTGCTTGCAGCTCTGGGGACTCCAGCCGTGTCTTGGGGCTGCTGGCGGGCAGGGTCGAGTCTTCCAGCTGTGTCTGTCCCCAGCTACGGGGACCTGTGTCACCAGGGCTGCCTCTTGTGGGACCAGCACCCTGGGAGTTGCTACCAGAGCCCCTTGCCTTGCCCTGCTGCCCGAGCCCACTGCTTCGGGTGGGTTTTTCTTCCACAAAATGCTCCTGGTCTTCCAGCCGCTGCCCCGCGAGCCACGAGAGCGCCAGGCCGAGCTGCTCCGCGTCCTGCTCCTTCCTGCGAGGCTGTTCCCTGCTGGCGACGCGGGGCTGCGGAGCCTCTCCAGCCTGGCCCAGAGGCCGCAGCCACGAGGTGGTACCGGCCCGCGTGGTGGAGCAGCCCTGTCCCGCGTGCAGGAGCGCTCCCAAGCCGCGCTGGCCGGTTGGACGTAGCCCTCGCGGGCCTGAGCGCGCGCCAGAAGCTGATCCAGAAGCTGATCCAGAAGCTGATCCAGTTGCATGTGTCCCCGTCCCCCCCTCACGGCACCGCTGACGTGTCCGCACCTGAGCCGAGCCCTTCGGCCCCGGCTGCGCTTTGGTTCCAGTCACTGCTCCTGCCTCCCTGCCCACATTCCCCGTCTCCACTGTGCCAGAAACGCTCCTTGGATGTGGTCCAACGTGCGTGCGCTGCCCTCGGGCCGGCAGCCTTGGGAGCGCCCGTCAGGACCAGACATGTCCCGCTATCGCAGCGGGGCCCCGGGGCGCTCCTGGGCGCCGCAGCTTCCTGCAGCTCTCCTTGCTCCATCGTTTTTCCCTCATCCTCATGGTTTGGGCCAAGCGCCCTCCCGTTGTGTCCCTCCTGCCCGCAGGAGCAGCCGCGGCCACCGCTGCCACCCCGGCTCTTATTTATTAAATGGATCCTCAGTCCGTGGGATCCTTTTTAGTTAGCGGCACCTTCACCATGAGCTCAAGGGGCTCTTCGTGGCCAGCGCAGCGCGATCCTGCCCTTGCCTGCGACTGCTGCAAGGAATTTCTGAAGGATTGGGGGACTCGAAGCCAGTTCCTTCCTCCCCAGCGTGTTGGCCGTGCCTGGATTTCTGCAGCCTCCGACCTTGCAGCGTTCGGGGTCTTCGTTTTGGCACCTCTTGGACATTTGGCTGAGGCCCCGTGCAGAGAAATCCCATCCTCCAAAAAGGAGGAAGCTGCGAGGGACGTCCTGGGGCTCTGCAGAAGCTACACACCATCCCTGTCCAAGAGAAATCCCTTAAAATTGTAAGTGGGAACACGCGGAAGCCAGATCTGCTCCGAAAGATGGGAGACAGCGAGGCCAAATGCACATAGTAATAGAAAACCTCTCACTTCCCTTAGCACGAGCAGACTTTTTAAGAGCCAAAGGGGGCTGGAACGATGTGAAAATGCTTCAGTTTGCGGCTCCATCGGGCCTTTTAGGGCGAGCAGCAGAGCAGTAACTCCCCAGGAATGTGAGGAACTGCCGGGGCGGGGGTCAGTTTTCTCCTGGTTTTCGGCAAGCTGCGACAGAGGGAAATCGGGAGCAGCAGCCAGCGACGGGAGGAGCCGCAGGAGCGGCGCTGGATGCGCCCGCGTCCCTGTCACGGGTCTGGGGACACGTCCGAGCCACCCCCTACAGCTGCCCTCAGCCGCAGGGATTAAGGGGCTCTCCGCCACCCTTGTTGTTTGCCAATTTGGGGGTTTTTAAGCCTCGAAAGCCAAGGGGGAACCTCTGCTACCTACGGCTGCTCCCCGGCACTGATGCAGGGGCGAAGCAGTCGCTTCTGCTGGCGGCAGTTTTTTAAACAGTGTTTTGTAAAAAGAAATCTCCAAACGACTATGCAGAGAACACGTGGATCTGTTTCTCTCTCCCCAGCTCCCCTCAGCTGCCTTTCCGAGAGTGTCCAGGTAAAACACTTAGCTGGTTTTTTTTTTTTCCTTTTTTTTTTTTTTTTTTGGATAATAAAAAGACTTGGGGAAAACCTGCAATGTCCAGCGTCGTGGGTGGTGGGGGCGGAGATGCTTTGAACCTCTTACTGTTGGTGTAAATACTTTGCAATTTGATAATTAAATACAAACAGACCTCACAAAAAAATGCAAGTGTGTGACAGGAGCGTTTGTGCCCGCGCTGGATCCGGGGCCGGGAGCTGCTCTCGCCTCGGAGGAGGCGCTTGGGTTACATCTGTTGAGTCCCATCCTGGTTGCAGCTTCTCCAAGGGCAGCATCATCCCAGCCCCAGAGGGCACCAGTATCGGGGTCCCGGCTGAGCAGCAGCTGCAGAAGCTCACGAGCCCCAGGCCTGGCTCGTTAGGCTAATTGGCAGAGAGCTGATTGGGATGGGTGACCTGTGCTTGGCTCATGCAATGGCTGCTCTGCTTGCTGGAGTGGGTGAGTTGGTCTCATCTTCTTAAGTGGTTCCTGGCTTAAGTTTTACCTTGAAGCTGTCAGGGATGGAGGGAATGTGTCTCAGTGGTGAGTCCCTTGGCTTGGTGTGGGGGCTGGTGCATGGGGCAGGGTGGCTGTTCCTGCAGGGAATGAGGCACTGGGGCGCTTGGCCCTCACAGAGCCACCAGGGCCTGCAGAGAGGGTTGCCCAGGGCCTGGTTTGGCCCCAGCAGCAGCAATGAGGGTCCCCAGGCTGGAGTCTGGGGCTGGTAGCCCCTGGCCGCTCATGGAGACCACCCTGTGACCCCCAAGGGCCCCCTCTTGATCTGCGGTGCCTCCACACTGGGTCCTGCTCCAGGTGGGACGTTCCCAGCCTGGCAGTATGGCTGCATGTGTGCCCAGGGCTCCAGGACAGCTGGAAGGGGCCCGTTCGCAGCAGGGAGGCAGCCTTGACCATGGAGGCTGCCCCGAGCGAGCCCGGGCTTGTGTGGGGGCTCCGGGGTGTCGCTCGGGCCCCGCGTGTGGAGGAGGGTGTTGGGGGCTGCGGACGGGCTGCTCCGGGCGCTGCTTCATGCCGCTGCCCTGGGCTCCCCGTGCCGCTGTGTGGGTCTGTCAAAGCGGCGAGTGAAGGGGATTCTCCTGGTGCCCTTGGCCCTAGGGAGCTGCCCTTCAGCAGGGATGGGTGAAAGCCTGTGGGGCCCTGTGGCCTGGCCGCGCTTAGGTGGGTTCTCCTTCCCTGCCGTCCTGTTAGAGGATTTGCAAATGATTTGCGCTTGCTCAGGGACGTAGCAAAACCTTCCCGAGGGTCAGGCCTGGCCTCCAGGCCTTGCCTGCTGTGCTCTCTAGCTCCTATGATCACTATTAGCAAGGAAAGCCTTTTCTTTTGTTGGTGCAAGAGGCAGGAGACCAGGAGATCAAGGGCAGGACTATCCGTGGCCCGAAACGCTGCTCGCTGCTTCCCTGCTCCAGCTGCTTCCAACTCAGGTTCCTCCTGGCAGGGACCAGTCTCTGTCCTTAGGCCGCTCCTGTGCTGCGAGGTCCCCAGCGATGCTGCAGGTTTGTATGGGTGCGAGCAGGCAGAGCGCTGGGACAGCAGGGACTAATTGCAGCAGGGACTAATTGCCCAGCAATAACTCACCGGGGAGAGCAGCACCCGGCAGGGAGAGCAGGGCCGAGCTCTTCTGAGGGGAGGCAGCACCACCTTTCTGCACGTGGGAGAAGGTCGAGAGGCAGGAAGGAAGGGAACGGGCAGAGCTCCTGAGCTTCCTCTGCCCCAGCCGCCTCCAGGACAGCTCTGTTCTCCCCAGTTTGCAAGGAGCAAATCGTAGGATTTTTCAGGAAGCCTTGGCTGGGAGAGAGAAGCAGGAGGTGGGAGATGGGTCCGGCTCACCCAGAGCTGGGCACATGCTGAGCTGGGCCTGCTGCCCAACCAAGAGCAAGTCAGAGCTGAGGGCTTAGCTGAGCCCTTGTCAGGGGTGTGTCCTGTGTCCAGGGGGTGTGAGACTGAATCCCTGGTAGGTGTAGGGCTCCCAAAGCCCCAGTAAGGGCCGGCCATTCCACGCAGGAAGCCTCGCAGTGCCCGGCTCACCCTCGGTGCAGCTGGTGCAGAATTACGGTCCCCACCAGAGCAGAGGTGGGAGTGAGGGAAGCCCTAGACCTGCTCGAGGTTAAGTTGCATCTCTGTTCCTAGGGATCTGAGCCTGGCTTTTTTCCTTTCCTGTCCCCAGTCTGTGTGGTGACCTACAAAATGATCTCCCCTTCATCAGGAAGGCAAAGAACCAGCTCAAAGCTCCTGCTCCCTGCACATAGGGAACAAGGAGGCAGATGGACACGCTGTAATAGCACAAGGTTGTGAGACCTGGTCCGTGCCAGATCCCCTCTGGGCAAGGCACACGGGGCCTGGCACGACAGGAGCAGCTGTGTTTGAAACCCCAGTGTTTTAATAATCACTATCCTAACTCACCATCCAGAGCATCCGCAGAGCTCCGTGATCCCTGCAGTACCAGTCTGGGCTCTCCCAGAAACATGAGCGATTCCCGGAGCCCAGTGACGAGGTTTGTGTCAGCTCCGATGCTCCTAGAGCTTTGACCCGCTTGGCGGCTGCGGGCCAGTTCTTCATGGTCCCTTAGGGAAGGACATTCCAGTGAGGAAGCGTTAGCGCGGGATGCCAGACCTGCCTGGATTCCCCCTTGTTCCTGAGGCTTTGTGACCATCAAGTGGTTTCAATTTCCTTCTTAAAGCTGAGACAGCGTCTCAGGGTGCTGAAGACCTATAGCAAGTATCCTGGGAAAGCCGTGTGCGTATTAAAGAGGGATATGAGGGATATTCCCATTTGAGATGGGAATGCTCTGAAAGCTTCTTCAGCCTCAGCTTGCCGAGATCTGCTCTGTGACGGTGCTGGCAGCTCCCGCTTTGAGGTGTTTTCCTCCGGGTCAGGTCTCCTGCAAGGGAGAGGCTTCGGTTGTGTCCAACAGAATGGACGTGTTGAGGTGGTTGTACAAAGCCAGGCCCTGCTCTCATCTGAAGGGAGCATCTGGGCTGTGTGACTAAGTGTTATTTAAGCTGCACTACAGTGGGACAGGGCTAGTGAGCAATAGAAACATCCTCTTAAAAGAACTGACTGCGTTAGCTTAAGTCACTTTTGCTGCTGCCCTGTGAGCAACTTCCTTGTCCTAACTTGCAAATGAGAGGCATTTTCCTAGTTGCAGTAAACCTGTTCCCTTTATTTTTTCTTTATGATGTAGCTAATATTGTGACAACCCTTAGGACTTGCTTCAGCTTGGCAGCTCATAGAGCTGCCCATCCCCTAGAGATGATTTTTTTTAAACTTGCCAACACCAAGGTCTGTGGAGACTGTGGAACAATATTCAGTTCTCCTGGATTTGCTTCAGACATGCATGTCCATAAGGATTAATGAGCTACCTGATCTGGTCTTGGAGAGCTCCCTGTGGTTGAGACCCCTTGGGAACAACTCCTGTCTCAGGAGCCCCCTGAGCTCTCCTATATGTTTAATCCTGCAAATTGCCCCTGCAGACAGGCAGATACAACAGCCCACGGGGCTGTGTCCCCTCTGCCTCCACCCCAAACAGCCGTGTCCTGTAGCTGGGTGAGGGCTGCACAGCCGAGGGGACCTGTAGCCAAACTGCAGCCTGGTTGCCACCCGCAGCAGGTCTGGAAGGCAGCGGGACCAGGTCCAGGCCCCGTGGGCTCAAGGAAAAGTGGTATGTGTCAGACAAAGGGTACAACTGGGAGCCGCCTCCTGTTTGCTTGAGGGGTTGTTGCTGCCCTTCAGAGCCTGCCCAGGCAGACGAGACGTCAGCTCAGCAGCTGCAAAGAGGCCCTGCTGGGAAGGGAACAATACGGGGAACACGCGACCGCCGCACTGAGGCATCCGGGACAGGCAGCGAATATGTCACACTGGGCAGGAGGCCACGGGGCAAAGTTTATAAAGCTTTATTAAACATCTCCAACAGCTGTGCAATGAACAAACAATACTCTGGGAGTTTCACAAGCTCCTAGCTTGAACCTGCTCGGGACAAGAGCCATTTCTGCTGCTCCCTGCTACAAGGCAGAACTCTGTGCAGCGCCTCAGAGCTGCTGCCCAGCACCCAGGTGTCCTGAGGGCCTCCTGCCAGGGCAAGCAGGAGACCCTGAGCACCTCCCACCCCTGCCCTCCTCCATTCTGTAGCACCAGCAACTTCTGCTGCCCGTGGCCGCAAACACTCGTCACTGAGAACGGCCCAAGTCATTTCTCACCTCAAGCCCTGCTCCATCTCGGGATCCTCTCTACTCACACCTGGCCTTTGGAGCTAGCGTGGACTTCTCAGGGTGAGGTTTATAGAGTGGCTTTGGAAACCCCACATCTTGCACCATAACTGTTCTTCATCCCAACAGTCAGTGAAGCCTAGAAATCTAGAAGGGGAAGAGGACGTCTCCACTGCGTGAGTCTCTGTAAAAGCAGCAACATAACTGAGGTTTTCAGGCTGTGACCTGGCAGCAGGAGGAGTTCAGAAAGCACTTGTGCAGCACACACCTCTTTGGCAGGAAGAGCAGGAGATGACGACTCAACTGCCTCTGGCTCCAGCAGCTTTTGGCCAAGTGCATCTGTCAGCTGTTGAACCTTCCCTTGATCATGGGGCTGGCTCCCCACGCGCAGAAAGATGGTGAGAATCTTGTTTACTTGAGCAGAATCAGCAGACTGAGAGCCCTAAGTTAGGCCTAAGTTAGGCCACTGTGGCCTGATGCGGACAGGTGAGTGACACACAACTCTACCATGCAACAGTCGGGCAGAGGCAGCAGCTCCTTCCTCCACCAGTGCTCAGCTGGGAGGGCTGGTGTCCGTTCCCAGTGATATGGGAAGGAAAAAAAAAAAAAAAAAGATTTGTTTCCTTTCGGTGGCACTGCCAGAGTTCACACAGTAAACAAGTCGGAATTCACAGGCAGAGTGGGAGGGCTGGTGAGGAATTTACCCTTCTAGTCCACACACACCTTACAGGGAACAGGCCGAACACCCCTCCCTCCTCCCTAGCCCCCCTTTTTTTAAAAGCCAAACCAGAGCTGTCAGCAGACTGGGGGATCGCTGGGTTCTAGGTGCCTACTATGCTGGGATCGTGAGCTGATTCCGGCAGCTGGGACCCTGTGCAGTGGTACAAGAAGCAGTTCCCCCAGCAGCTGTAGCAGATGAGGAATAAGGCTGCCAGGAAGACCAAGGCACAGATTGTGCAAGGCTTCCGCTCCAGGAGGAAACTGAGCAGGTAGAAGCCCATGAACATCGAGTGACTGAACCACAAGGCCGGGTTGAGGGGCTTGGGGATGAGCAGGACGGGCAGCAGCCACTGCAGGCAGTACATGGTGGCCGGCTCCGGGGGCCCGCGGCGGCTCCCAAACAGGCTCCCGCTGTCGCCCTTCAGGCTGTCCTGCGGAGAGGGGAACAAGGTCAGACTGTTGGAGGAACAGCGAGAAGATTCACCGCAGCTTCGCCCACCCCGCGCCTGGTGAGTTGATGCTTTAACCCCCACCCCGTGCTGAGGTTTCTGGCTCAACTGGTGGAAGTTGCTTTCTGAACCACTTCAGCTACAGCCATGGCCATTGCTCACACACAGGAGCATCCTCAGGAGCTCTTTCTACTCGGGCTAAAAGTAGTCAGCCTCTTTTGTTGTTTCCCCTTTTTCTGGTATGTACTGTGTTAAAGGAAGCAAGTTGCAGCAGCAATGATATAATTAGAAGTGACAGGGATGAATGTGTCGGTGCTGGAAGGAAGAAATGGAAGGTAAGAAGGGCTGGAAGAATTTAGGTTTGATACTTGGTCACACTAGCCACAGTCTTAGTTAAGCCTAGGGACTGCTTCCACCCCACAGGCTGCCTGTTATAAGGTTTTCCAGCTTGCCCTGTGGAAAAATCCCTCTGGGATCACAGCTGGAGCTACATATAACCAAGCAGGAAAGCCCTGATGGGGCCTGGCTGCAAAACAAAGGGAAGGACAGGCCTGACTTAAGGGATCTCTAATCCCTGCCAATCGGCTAAAGTCAGATAAGACAAAGTATGTGAATGGAGCAAAGTGGGGGGGGGGGCTGTCTGAAAACAGCAATTTTTGTAAGTACTGTAAACACAGGATTTCCTCACATGGATTATTAGAATACTCTAGAAATGGTGCCCTTTAGGAGCTTCTCTTATCAGGCAAAGCCGCTGATGGCAGGTCCAGAAAATGTGACCTAGGTGTCTGTGGGGCTCAAAGCAGCTGAAATACTTGAAGAATTTCTAAGGGATTAAAAACAGTAACACCACAACCCTTGCTTTTATAGAGCCAGAACTATTGAAAGGGGACAGAAGAAAGGAGTTTAATGTCCAGGTTCCTAGCTTACTACCCCCAAAAGGCAAAAATCACCTGGGGCAATGCTTGGAAAGGGAATTCCTCCCTGGAATTCTGTAGCACTCTGTGGTGACAGGCACTGGGATTGTAGGAAGCATCACACAGGCAAGGCATGGAAACAGAGGCATGAGGACAGAGCCAAGAGCCTTGCAAAATGCCCTGGCTTTCCCCTAGAGCGAGCAGGTCCTGGCCAGAACTGTGTGTGTGTGTATATTTTTTTTTTTCCCCTGCAATCCTTTTACCAGAAAACACTCAAGTGAGTAGTCTGCTGTCAGGAGGATGAAGGGCTGAGCTGAGGCTGTCAGGATTAGGAGTGGGGGGTGGGAAGGTTAGTGGGATGAAGAAGTGAGTTTGTAAACAAACAAGCGCATTCCTTGGGCTCCTGCTGGCAGCGGATGGGATTTCCTGGCTGAGGGAGAGGGAAGGAGGGATCGCAGCGAGAAGCCAAGACAAAACCACATGCAGCTCCCTTCCAAACAGCATGGAGGTCAGGCACGAGTCCTAAAGCTCCTAGGTACCAAGCGTGTCGGAAGCAGGAAGCCTGTTTCCATCCTCTCAGAGGCCAGATAGATTTTATTGCTTTTGATCCATTTTCAAAGAACAGAGGCCAAAATCTCCACCAGGGTAAAGAGATTAAGGGTATTTGGGGAAAGTACACGGGCTCTCCAGCAAGGGAAGGCTCTCCAGCAGAGAGGACAGCTGGGGTTCAATTAGTAAAACTAAGCTGCAGAGAGGCAGCCAAGGAGCAGGCAGGAAGCTGGTTTATGTGCACTTACACCTACAGGGAAGTCAAGGAATACAACTCGCAAGTTAATCCTGTTTTATGCAGGTTACTCTCACCTTTAAGGTCAAGTTTTCCCATATGTAAATGGAGAATGATGATTACTTACTTCATAGCAAAGCATGTCTGCTAGCCTTTGTAAACCACTTGGAGAATTCTGGAGTAAAAGTAACTTGCAAGTATTTGGTAACTCTTTCTTTTCCCCCCAAGGGAAGTATTTAGTGAGGTGAGTAAGCAACAAAGGTCTCACGAGTCAGCTAATTAAACCCTTACCTTTCAGCCCTTTACTGCCTATCCTGCTTAGGCAAAGATCAGGATGTTTTAAATGCAACAAAACTATCTTGAATAAGTGTTCTGGAGCCTTCTCCTAAAGTGTTCCCTCTGAGGTTCATATAGTCTTTCTGTCCCACCTGCCTCAAACACCATGCAGTAAAAATCATTGTATAAATGTCAATATTTTTGCTAGAATCCTCCCGAGACCCTTTCAGCCTGACTTGCACTGCAGGATACACTGCAGTCTCCAGGTCACTCATTTTTGAAGCTGGTTTTCAGTGCAAGGCTTCTGTACCTTGGGTAAAGAAACAAGCTGGTTCTTCTCAAGCTGCTTCTCTATTTGTGCAAGGAGCACAAGGCTGGAAGAGAGCTTGACAATCCTTTAGGACCATAGCTGTAACAAGGGCATGTGCAGCTTCCAAACCCCTCTAGTTTAGGTAATTATAACTCATGACATAGCTGCATTTAACAAGACAGTCCGGCTTCCTCGTCCCTGCAGAGGCTTAAGAGATAATGCTACAACACTGACCTGGTTCTAAGTGTGCCAGCATTAGCTCCACGCCTCCTACAAATATCAAATTGGTCTCAGAGCAAGTTATCTGTTTGTAAATATTGACATTTCCTGGAACAGCCAGTTGCTTGTAGCGATCGATACAACCGCTCGTTAGAACAAAGAAATATTTAACACTGATCATTTTAACTAGGATATTCCTTCAATTTGTAAGTCTCTTAAACTTCTTCCAACTGGTAGACTGGTGGCCCCTTGTTGTTAACATATGCACCTTATGAACCAACTAGTTGTGAAACTCCTGCCCGCTCTCCCTGATAACAGATAGTAGATAACACGTCCAGTATTCAAGACTTTCGCTGCTCTATCTTCCTTGAGGGACTTTCCAATATAAAATGTGTAGTTTTCCTAGCTCTTCCCAGGCGAGTCCTCTATACAGCTGGCAACAAGGCCAAGTTCTCTTTCTGAGCTGTTGATCCTAACTCTACTTAGGCCTCCTACAGTGACATTAAAGTTTCTACTATCAGTTCTTTGCTAAACAGAAAAAATATTTGATTTCCTTAGTGTCCAGGATCAGTTGACTCTTCTTGAGGCCATAACATTCAACCTGCCTCGATTCTAAAGCAACAGTCTGAAGGGGAAATCTGCAAGTAAGAAATTCCTTCCTTGTTTTCTCCGTTCCCTCCTCCTGATCCAAGCAAAAGATTACCCTGCCCCAGAATAATTAGCTGTCACCAACAGTCCTCCCACTGGCTTCTTGTTTCACAACTGCATCCTGCCTTCCTTCAACCCGTCACTCTTGTTCTCCTCGAGCCTGACTCACCTCCCCAGTTAACTCGGGTGTCCTGCTTTCCTCGGAGCGCTCGAGTCCTCCTGCTCAGTCATCTGACTTGGCAGCGACTCGTGTTTACCAGACAGCTCCTGTTCATCCCACCAGCGCTGCCTCCTCGCTCCTGCACTGCCACGAGAGCCACTTGAGTTGCTTCAAACCCTGCAGCTGCAGAGCCCGTGGTGCCCCCGCTGCTCTCCCTGCTGTCAGCGAGCTGAGATTCCCTCTCATCTCCTGGATTCCAGGTTCTCCTGGAATCTCTTCCCTGCTGCTTCCCGTGGGCCAAGGGACATCTCCAGTGGTTCCTTGTGTGCCTCTTTACTAAGCAAGCACCAACACTCCTCCCCATCCTTATTAATCAGCTTCCACTGTGCTCAGTCTTTCCATTTGTCAACATCCCTCCTCCCAGAGCCTCCAAACCAGCATGTGTCCTATTGGATATGGGAAGGACTTTCAAATCCCACCGTGTATCCTGGAACAGTGTTCCCACACAGAGAAGCAAAATCTTGTCATTCAGGACAGGACAACGTGAGCAGTGCAGCTCAGATGAGCAGGGTTTTGTAACAGACTACCTAGATTTTAGAATAAATGCGCGTGAGGACCTAGCAAACTCTTCCTTGGTATATCACAACCCAGCTCAGCCACTAAGAGGCTGGCAGATGTTCATATGCCATTCATATGTATTATATACACTAATAAGCAAACAGCAAGCCTATACCTTTCTCAGCTCTGTAATGGGGCATTTATGCCAGCAGGCGAGAATAATCAGCTGCTTTCACTAAGCAGAGCTATTTAGAGAGAAGCTTGTGCAGAGCTTACCAGAGGAGCTGTTAAAACAGGTACCTTCCAAAAGGAAGGCAACTTTTCCAGCACATGGTACACGGACAGCGTCAGGCAGCTGCAAGGCCTGCAGCACAAAACTGAGTATTGACAGGATTCTGGTTTGGTTTGGGGGGTGAGGGTCTGATGCCCATCTCCCTCTTATCCAAAAAACTGAGCTTCTACTTGGGAATTAAGAGTCATGTTAGTTTTACACAGAACTCTCCCAAGTTTCACATATATTTAGAGTAAGTCTCAGTCAGTAAGTCTTGCACTGGGTTTCTTTCCTATAAGCTTCACCTATGGAATAATTTGCTTAAAAACGTTAAGTCACAGCCACATAAGTATGTTGTGTGTGTGGGCAGTGCTCTCCGTCACCCTGGCCTGTCACAATGTATTTAAAACCAATTCTGAAATACCACATAACACCTAAAACAGCTGCTAAAAAAAACCCACAGTATTGAAAGCATTGCCGAAAAGAAGAGTTATCAAATGATAAGTTTAAGGAGCTCAACTAAGCCAGCAAGAGCCACAACTGCTCCAACTTTTGAAGACATGGGCAATTTCTGGGACTTAAGTTCTCTGGGTTGTTTTATTTCTTCCTCCTGCCCCTTGTTACTGTCTTTTCTGTCACTTTTGGGGGGATATATCTGTCACTGTGACTCATATGGAAAAAGCGAGCCTTCAATCTGGCCTAACCGTTGTCGCCTCCTTTGAGAAGCCCGGTCTACATGCCGGAACACTTAGGTACGTTCAGAAACGGCGCTGTATAACTGCAAACCCCTTCCAAAAGAGCAGCAAACCCTTCACCAACGAAGCATCCCGCCTCCCCGAGCCAGAGACAACTGGGAGCAACCAAGTCCCGTTTTAGGGCGATTTCTAGTGCAGGCTCTCTGTTGACGGGTGCCTTTTGCCGCTCCCGGCCTCTGGCACTCGGACGGGCGCAGGGACGGGCGCCCGCTGCAGCACACCCACGAGTGCGGGACACCCACGAGTGCGGGACACCCACGAGAGCGGGACACGTGGCGCCGCTCCATGCGGGGCGGCCCAGCACGGCCCACGCGCCGGCCCCACGGCCGGAGCGGCTGCGGCCCCCCCGCTCCGGGGCCGCCCTGGTTTTATTTATAGTTATTTGCTCATCTCCGTGGTCTCCGTGCCCCCCCGTCCCGCCACACACCGGGGGTCCCAGGCCCGTTCCACGCGCGCCCGCCGACACGCCACGACTCTCCGTCGCTGCGCGGGCACGGCGGGGCCGGTAACGGGGCCGCGCGGCCCGGCGCCCCCTCGCTCCCTCCCTCTCCTCCCCGCCCCGGGCCCGCACTCACGCCGCCGCCTCACGCCGCCATCGCGGCCCGCGGGGACAAAGGGG
>JAVCKT010028910.1:0-18392 GCA_032273925.1 Rhynchotus rufescens
AATATAGCAAAAAACCCCACAGTTTACAAACAGTAGAGAATAAAATAGAGCGGATGCTTATGAAATTAAGACCTGATCAAGCTGGGAGGGACTGCTAGGCTATTGGAGGAGAGAGTTAGAATAATAGTGAGAAGAAGATCTTGAGGAATGGGGAGAGCATCCAAATGCAACACAATTAAATTCAGTAAAGAAAACTAAAGGGAAGATAATTAAATTATAGCTACACAAAGCAGTGCGGGTGGGGAGCATTCGGGTATGGCGTTCCAGCATGCCGGCTTCTCCGGGCAAGTCTGGCTGCGCGTGTCCCGGCTGGGCACCGGCATCGGCTGCCACCCCGCAGCGACCCCGTGGTTGTGTGTTGGGGACACTGCCTGCTGTGCACCGAGCCAGGAGAAGGACAAGTGGGGAATAACTGATTGCCCAGCAATAGGGCAGAAAATAATGTGGGAGAAATAGAAATAGGAAGCTTTTGCAAGTAGAGCAATCTCATTCCTCAATGTATTAATGTGCATATTATGTGTATGTCAGAGACTCTAGGCCAGATATTAAGAAAAAAATCCTGATTGAGGTGTTTATGTCCTAGAATTAGCTTGCTGTAGCAGTTGTGAGAGACTTTTGCTGGAGGCTTTGGAGCCCAGAGTGAATAAATGCTCGTGATGGGTGATGAAAGTATCGTTCCTCTAGTCCTCAGGATGTTTGAGGCTTTCATTTCAGTTTCCCAATTCTGTCAGTGAAGTTGCAGGAAGAAATGTCACCATCTGTCTTGATAGGTTGTAACTATTTTATACTCAAGCCTCAATCTCATTCAAACAGGAAAATAACTGTCTGTAAACAAATATATTATTGGCGTTGATAACATTCAAGAGCCCCTGCTCACCAAAGACCTGACCTCTTTTGGTGCAGGTAGATGAAATTAGAAGTGCATGGGTGCAGAATGTGGCAAAAAATGTTCCTCTCCATACAGATGAGTTGATGAATAAGAGCAAATATGATCAGACCAAGAGATTCGTTGCTCCTTAGTAGTCTGGGAGAAGTTATTGTTTCTGTCTTCTGGAATTGTTACAGCTTCTTCTATTACAGACAACTACGAAGCAAAGCATCTATTTTTACATATTTAAGGAACAGTGTCTCTATATGCACCAATATTTTCACTCCTGGCATAGCAAGATAGTTTCTGACTGGCAGATGGTAGGAGATAAAGTCATTTCCAGAGATCTTCTGCTTTGCAGTCCATGACTGTTCTTTATACAGCTTCATACAAAAAATGCTGTTGAGGTACAAAACTTTAAGATTGGAAAAAAAAATTAAAGAAGTTATGGTACAACAGACCACTTGCATGTTAATATTTAGAAGGTAACAGAAAGGACAAATAGGAGCTTTATTTTATCCCAGACCAAGAAGAGAGAGGAAAGCTGTTGCTTAAAAAAAAAAAAAAATCAAAAAGCAAGAAATTTAGGTTTTTTAATGTCCCATTTATAGTGTCATAATAGTTGGTAAAAATTTGGGGCATTTCTTGAATAACAAGTTCTTTTGGGTTCTTTTCTCTCTTTTATTTACAAATGCAAAAACAGTCCTTTAAAATGGGAATGGGAAAGTTCAAAGAATCATTTAAATTTTATAGAAAAACTGCATATAACCTGGTATACAGTAGTCTATTCCCCCTTGATCTGGAATAACTTCGATGAATTACACTAGGGAGAGAATTAGTTTGTGTTTACATACTGTTTCCTTCATATAAATAAGATAGAAATTAATAACAATTTTAGTGAGAACATTGTGTGATACTCTAAAATTGATTTAAATAGGGACAGAGATATGATATAGTAATAATAACAGTCAAAACAATTGTCAATGTTTTAGAACAATATTTTTGAGAATATTTCAACACTGTTAATTATTAAAAAGAGATACAGACTTTAGCAGCTTGCTAAATAGAAAGAATATGGCCACACTTGTGGTGGTTTTGCAAAGGATTAGCTGATTAAGGAGTCATGAAAAGCTAATCTTAGTTTGCTGACATTTCATTTATTATAGTTAAAATCTTCAGTTACTAGATATTCTTTAGTCTTTTTTTCCCTTTCTTGCTTCTGACTTACAACTGAGGCGATCTGTCCTGCACAACTTGGGTAAACAATAGGATTTTAAGAGGGAATTGGATAGCTACAGAGATATTGCTCCAACTTCCATTATATTTTCTCTTTTGTTACTTAGAGGCTAATGATTTTTGCTTTTCAGTCTCAAGACATAATTTGAAAGCCCATCAAAATAGTGCAAAATCTATGAAGTAGAACTTACTGGTGATAGTAAAAAGGCCTTCACTTGCTGTTCATGGTCTGTATTTCACAGATTGGGACAATAAAGACCCTGCAGCTGAGATTCTGAGGTATGGCCTGGAGGTTTTAGACACATATGCAAACACTTTACTTGGTCCTGTCATCGAGACTGCCACCTTGAGCAGAAATGCATGTCCTTGTGCAAGCCTGAGACATAAAGGACCCTGTGCTGTTAGCAGTATTCCCTCCAAAAGCCTCACTTCTCTCTTGTCTTTAATTTTCTTAAGGAAAGTTTTGAGCTTTCCTATTGTCCAGTGGCAGCATAAGCCAACCCAAGAAGTGCCCGGTCCCTCAGAGGTTTGTGTAGTTTCCTCTGTTTTAATGCAACACCTTTGTTCGAAGAAGTAGAACTCTGTAAGAAACTCAAATGACGATGGAGTCTTTGGATACAATTTACTTTTGAGCATAAGGCTCAAGCCTTTGCCTACGGAGGCTATTTTAGAAGTAAAATGAATCATTTTGAAATATGCTAGTCTTCTACATATGCCAAAATATGCTGTACTGGCCAAGAAGTGCCCTTATGGTCTTCGGGTTTACAGTCATTGGCTAGAAAATAGGAGGAGCAGGTTTCTCCTGCCTTCTGCACAACTGAACGTTGTACCAAAGATTGGGCAGTAAGTGGACAGAGGATCAGATTGCCACATAAATCGGTAAGTTGCCCAAATTCTGCTTAACCATTAACTTTGACATCAAATCAAGATAGCAAACTGTGGGAGGAAAGTATGAGGCAAGAGGCAGATTGCAGTAGACCTCAAGTCTTGCAGAAAGTGGAACCCAATACTGGTAACAGCACAGGGCCTAATACCCTGAGTGAGGTTCCCATGGGAAACTAAGCAGCCTATTTTGGTATTTTGGGTGCAGGGATACAGAGGCCGGCCTGATGTAACATAAATCTATGTACTGCACTTGAATAACATTTTATTTTAGGAATCATTTTATAATGACTGACCTGTAGTGTGCAAAGTATTTTTATATTATATTATTTTTAATGATTTTATCGAAGGGGGTCAAAATCTTCGTATATTAGGATAGTCTAAACAGTTGTATCATTGTTATGAGGCTCTTGGGACCTTGTGCCACTGCCAGTGAAGTTATAAGAATTTTGCTGCTGACTTTAGCGGATACATTTGGAGGTTTTGTGCGAGCAGAGGGAGTAGCCTATGAACCAGGAAGAACTTGGATACTCTGTGGATCTTCCCTGGAGTTAGGTAATGGAAGTTAGGCAATGGAGTTAGGCTGTGAAGGTTAATGTGCTCTGGTCATAGTAGTGAAGGTCATGAGTTTTCCTTCTACTCTGTGTGTGTGTGTGCGCATGGTCTAAAGCTGGGAATTGCAAGGCCAGTCTAATGTCTTGCTTAATAGAAATGAGGCTGAACTATAATCTAATAGGTGGAGGGAAATACACAAGGTTTTTTTGGGGGTTAATTTTCATACTACAGGTGTAGGTATAAATTTAGATCTTTTACTTAAAGGAGGGAGTCTTCATGAAGGTTAGTTTATTTCTGCAGTGTTCCAGGCTTTACATAAAAGTCTCCTTTTTCCCTCAGCATTCTTCAGCAATAGATATTTAAGATAGTCCTAATGTCTAAGAATGTGTTTATATGGGGGTTAGGGAAGAATCATTAATTTTAAAAGAAGCAAGATATTTACTCTTAAAAAAAACCTGAGTCACTGAATTAATGACACAATGAGCTGTCTCAAAGGCATACATGTCTTCATTTTGCTCATTATGCCGTCCCGTAAGTGATTCCAAATTGCACAACAACTGCTTAGAAAGTCACGGAACACTTCTGAACTTGCAGCATAGGGATATTCTACTGCCCTATTGCTTTCTGGAAAGAATATCTGCTACTGGTAGCTACTGGTATAAAAACAAATTCCTCACATTATTTTCTTTGACAATATTTTGCTGCATCATCAGATGCTTAACACTGAAGGCTGCACGATTCAGTCCATCAGCCCTGAGCAGCAAAACGTGGTGGGTTGTTCTTAGTACTGTCAGTTTTATGGCACTCAACGCATCATAGTGTCAGCACTCTCATTCCTCTCTCTGTAGCTGTGCACAGAGCTCTGCATACAGAGCTTTCCTTGCAAAGCCTTTTCAATCTGGCTTGAAAAGCAGTCTGTAAGCACTCGGTATTCTGTCTTTTCCTTTGTTGTGCAATATTTGTTCAAGCAATAGCTCTGCTTTCAGCACTGTCAGTTCCCAGGATGTATCTGCCACCTGATGCAATATTCTTTTGTCTGGGGCATCAAAATGGCTAGTTGTGGAATGTATTGCAGTGTCACAACCACAGAATTATAATTTTGTCCAGGAAACTACAAGAAGAACTGGAAATGCTTTTGATATGAAGAAATTCATCTACATATAAGTAGACTTGTTAAGACAAGATTTGCAGTTGTTGCAAGGATAAGATGTGAAGTGTTTTGGTGTTGGATCTTCTGCAATCCAAAGCTGCTCTGTTACTGAGTGAAACAGGGAACAAAAATAGATAGTGAAGATGAGGATGTGAAGGAATGGTGGGGATTAGTGGTGCTAAGATATAAAGGACATATCTGGAATACCTACATTGGGCTCATGAATAGGAAAGATTGTGGTGTATTTTGCTGTCCTGTACTGATGAGAGAGTGGCCTGTGTGATTCCAGCATGTCCTTAGGTAGCCCACGGCACCTTCAGGATGTATCAGAAATCGCAGGTAGCTCTGAATCCTGCAGTTTTCCTGTCACTGAAGTTAATTTCATACCATTGTGAGGCTTTTCTATGAGTTCTTAATAGCCTTTTGTTTAAGTTTGTGCCTTCAAGACATAGAAGCAAAAGATCTCTGGTATGAAAAATGCAGCACCAGCAAGTGCTGCCTTAAAAAGTCTTTCTCCATGCCCTTCTCCAGTAAAGAATTGCTCGACTCTGCATGCCAGGAGAAGATTTCTATTTTATAATTGTTTTGTTTAGTCATCAATGCTCTCATCCCTCACATTATTAATTGCTTTGCACTGGTATACAGAGAAGAATACTGCAAAAAAATCTGGAGCAGGCTGAGCAAATTAGAGAAATCAGGGACAGGGAATAAAACCATCCCTGTTCCTGGTGAGCAAAACAAAGAAAAAGTGCCTTCTATTTAAATGCATTTGAATATTATATTTCTCCTTTTTATTTTTTTATTTTTTAGACTAAAGTCTCTCAATAAAGATTTGGGACCTTGAAGGGGTTTTTAGCCTGAGAGGGCTGCAGAGCCAGCAGTTTTCTGTGATGCCAAGGTATTTTCACTGGAGCTATTTTCAGTCTTCTAATGGAGAGGAATATTACCCGACCCAGCAGCAACCCCCACTGAAGCTGAGCGCTGCGAGGCTCGAGGTGTCTGCAGCTCTTCCGTGAGCTCAGGTGTGTGGCAGGTGAGAGCAGAGCGTTGAAGCCCTTGTAGGCTGGAGCCCCTGGCACCACTGGCAGCCCTCAGTGTCCTGCAGCAGGGCTGCCCGCCAGGCGCCTCTTGTGCCTTGAATGCGACTTAGGTCACAGATAAAATCATACTGTGACAAGAGACAAATTCTCCATGCAGGTGTCTTAAGCAATAACCCATTACACCTCATGGGGCGTACTGAGAGGGTTCAAACCTTCTCCCAAGACTGTTCCAACCTGAAGATTGTTTCTTAAGGGAGGTCTGCCTTGGGTTCCAAAGGTTTTTAATGGGCTGGTCAGCATCTGGTGTTCATTTAGCTGCATCAGTGGCTACCTGGCTTCTGCTAGTTAAGAATCTATTCTAGTGCATTCATGTTTGCTTGTTTTTAACCCTAAGTTCCTTCAGTCATTTTAAATCATTGAGGTTCTCACTTTATCATGGGATCTTGACCCACTTACAACATATCTAGTGCTATTAATGATCCTATATGAGGCAAATATGTTTCTATCCATGTAGATATGTATTTCTGCAAGAACTGGCAGCTTGTTCAACATTATAAACTTTCCTTGAGAGCTACCAGAAGGGCTTAAATTTTAGTAGTCAAAAAGAAATTTCTCATAATAATTTCCCTTCTCTTGGGAATTTGTCACATCCTTAATATTAACTTTACATAGGTCTTCAATTACGATTTTTCTATTTTAGATACATTATGCTAGAGATGCTAAAATTGTGCATGCAATAGTTGTGGTAGTTGTCCTGTAATAGAGATTGTAGTCCAAATGACATTACACATTTACTGAAATTACTTTAGAAAGCACTTTGACAGAACTAGGCAGTTGAACTCAGTTTAGTTTTCTACAACTATGTCTAAAAATATTAGCTTACCACTGAATTAGAAATGTTTTGGTAGGGTAACTAAGTAAACATGAATACAGAACATTAACAAAGGCTTTTTATATTTCCCTTTTGTTTTCCACCTCTTTCCATATTTAGGCTGCCAGATTGTGCTTTGGAGGAGTGAATTCTGGGCAGATATTTCTGAGAGCTTGGTAGCTCAATGCTAACAGGTCTTGAGATAGTGCACTTTAGGGCTGGTGCTAAAGTATCAAAGACCAAGGCAAACTTCAGAAGGGGGATGCTGAACCCTGTGCAGAGGCTTCCTTTATGCTGCAGTAATTCTTTAAATTGAAAGTGAATGAAGTGGCTGGCACAAACTCACATGGCAATTGTGACCTGAAATTTTCTCCTGAAGTGCCTAAAACCTACTGAAATCAATGAGGGCATTTCTGGTGGGACCAATGAGCTTTGCATATTTCTTTTGGGGATTTGAAAACTGAAGTTCAAGCTAAGAACTAGATTTTTTTCAGCTTCCCAAAGCTCAGGGGAATTTGGCACTTCATATTTAGATCAGGCCCCTTTCCATTTAAGACACTTAAAACTGACAAAGATCTCCTGTATTATAATCTGAACATCTAACGGTAAAATAAAATAACAACATTTCAGTGCTGAAACCTTTTTTTAAATTTCTATTTAGTATTTTTGTTATACTATCCCATAAAAATGTTTCTGGAAGCTAATTGAAATGAAGCAAAGCCTATAAACTGGGATTAAATATCTAAACTCTGAAGATGCAGTCCCCTGATTTGACAGCTATTCCATCCCTGATAAGTACTAATAAATGAGCAGACTTTCTGCAAACTCCACACTTTGCAAAGTTCCAGCAAGACTCTCTGAAAGAAACAGTATCATAGCTAAATTACTTTCATTTCCTTCCCTCTCACCTATTCACTGCAGTTCTCCAAGTGATAGCTACTTATCATTTACTTGATTTTTCTGTGACATTTTAGTAGTAAAAAATTAACCCTTTACCCCTCCACATCCTCCCTTGATTTCCAACTTACCTAGTGGGAGAACTATGAAGAAAGGCAGCCAGCACAAGATAAACATGCCAACCACAATTCCCAGTGTCTTGGCTGCCTTCTTTTCTCTGGAGAATTTAAAGAGTTTGAAGGCCAAGGAGTTCCTGTGGTTGTGGCCCTTGGATTTGGTGCTATTTAACGTGTCCTCATGCATGTTCTTGTAATGAATCCGTAAAGTCAGCTCCTTGGAGTTGGACATTTCTTTCATAACCCCAGCTTCTAGGTTCTTAGTAGTCCTCTTGGCCACAATGTAGACCCGACAGTACATGACGAGGATGACGATCAAGGGAATGTAAAATGAGCCCAAAGAGGAGAACAAAGCGTAGAAGGGTTCCTCCGTGATGCGGCACTCCTTGTCATCCTTTGGTGCTGGCTCTTTCCAGCCCAAAAGAGGCCCAATGGAGATGACCATGGAAAGGACCCACACACCCAAGAGAGCCAAAATTGCTCTTCTTCTTGTTACCAAAGTCGGATACTGGAGAGAATAACGTACCCCTATATATCTATCTATAGAAATTGCACATAGACTTAAAATAGAAGCTGTACAGCACAGCACATCAACTGCTGCCCAGATGTCACAAAATATCCTCCCCAGAACCCAGTAGCCGACGATTTCCAGTGTAGCAGAGAAAGGAAGCACAGTAAAACTCAGCAACAAATCTGCTATTGCGAGGTTAATTATGAAATAGTTGGTAGGGATTCTTAAATGTCTATTGCAAGCAACAGAGAGAATTACCATGATATTACCTATAATAGCAAAGAGTATAAAGGCACCTAGGATAAGCCCCACAATTATAGCCCTACTGACATCCAAGGCAGGTGAATCCAAGTTGCTTGCTGTCTCATTAGAGCTGTTTGCAGAAAGATTGCCATTATTTAGTGCAGACGCTTTCAAATATCCAGGTGTTGATGAATTGGATTTATCACCAAGGTAGGTATTCATCTTAAAAGTCATCCTCCATAGCAAGCTATGATTGGATCCCTTGTACAACACGCAGAACGTCTGAGTTCAATGGTAAGTTATCTCTCTACCCAAGAAGTTGCTGCAAAGCCCCGGCCAGGTTTAGATGGCAAACTCATCCTCCCAGCAAGCTGTCAGCTCTGCCCGCACAAAACTTGCCCAGCGTGAAGTCCCCTGAAGCCTCCCGGCAGTCCTGAGCTCTGCAAACTTGCTTAATTTCTCCTATCGGCTCGTCTGAACAGAAATTAGCAGGCAGAAGTCTTGGTTGAAGCTTGGAAGTAGCTGGTTAGATCGTGACGTCCCTGAAATAAAAGACAGGTTTACTGCTCTCCCCTGTGCCCAGCTGCGGACTCGTGCCTCCGCGGGCAGCGTTTGGGAGCAGAGGCAGCGCTGCATGAGCAGGGCTGGTGCTCGGCTGGCTGCTGCCACCGCCGCCGGAGCGGTGACATCAGCGCGCGGCGCAGCGCTAGAGGGCAATGCGCTTCCAGTCACAGCTTCCCAGTCCCAGCCGGAAAGCTCCGCAAATGGTATGCATCACTCTTAATTGAAGCATTCGCCGCAGAGAAAGCTGGATTGGAAACCCTTAAAAAAACAATTTCATTATCTGAGAAAAATATATGCACTGGGATGTGGCGAAAATGCAATTTCAGTACAAAATGATCTAGCATCCTTCGACAGTCAGTCACCCAGAAAATGTATTTGAGTTTGTTTTGTAACCAAAGTGAAGCTCATGGCATTTTAGAGGATTCTTGGTGTCCCACCTTGTAGAGAGAATATGTAGGTTCCAAAAATCCCTGGTTTATAGGTAGATTCAGTATTTAATGATAACACAGAAATGTACCTGGAGCGATTGTTTCTAGTGGTAAATATTCCTGCAATACAGAAGGAGTAACAGATGATCAAAATCCAAGTCTCCGATAAGATCTTTGTGTTTGTCCTGTCCTCCCAGGTACTAGACACATCTATGGCTAGGTAACTGCCAAACATAGATGGTTTGTAGATCCCAGGCCTGAAGACTGCTGAGCACCTGTGACTACAGCCAAATGAAGGACAGTGAAAACAGTTCCTGAAGCTACTTTTTGTGCTTAAGTGCCTTGTTCTTGCCTTGCCAAAGGATGAGAGATCTCTGAGACAGGGCTCATTAATTTATGGTAGCTCTGGGAATACCTGTAGTATCCTATGAAGAAAATATCCAGTAACAAACGATTTACTTTCTAGAATTGCTAATAGCACTTTCATGTTCCAAACAGTGGTTTCTTCATCTGGGGTAGTTTTGGATCACCTGGTAGGGAGAAAATTCCATTCTTTACAGCCTGGTGCCGTTAAAAACAAAAAGTGAAAGATTAGTTCAACATATAAGTGCCAGAAGTACTGTTTTCAACTTTCTGCCATCAGATTATATCCCACAGCTGTTGTCTGCAGGACTATATTGATTTTACTGTGACAGAATGTACTGTGTTTAAAATAAAAGGTTCATTTTTAATACAGCAGCTACGATGGACTGTTGCAGCTGAGTGCTGCCGGTTTTAAGGGCCAAGCTGTCAACAGCTCTGGCTGAATTTCATTTGACGAGCGGATGGCAGCGGCTGCGTAGCCCTTCCCGGCCGCAGCGCCTATAGCAGAGCTCTGGCAGTCGGGAGCTTTTCCCTGAAACGTTTGCAAGAATGACAGGATAACGCGTCAGGGAATCACTGGCGGGAGCAGGAGCCAACGCAATCCTGCAGCTTTGCCTCAGCTTTCCTGCCTCTGCTCTCCCCTAGACGCAGCTGTCACTGCAGGCCACCCGTCGGGCGCCTTGGATCCTGTTGGTCTGTCCCACTCTCGCCGGACACCCCTGCCCCCTCTCAGCCTCGTGCTTGCTGATGTCCCTTCCCTGCCGTGCCCGCGGAGCGGCGGGGAGCGCGGCCGCCAGCCACGTCCCCAGCGCCGGCTGGGCTGCCGCTGCTGCTGCCCGCACCTCCACCGGGGCAGCACGGGCGGCTGCACGGGCACATTCACATTGCTCTGAGCTCTTCTGTGACAGGGGCTGCAACAAAACATCAACAGGGCACGCACCGAAACCCAGAAACGAGCCCTTTCCTTGGGTGGGTGATGGAATAGATACTATGAAAAACAGTTATTTTTTTTTTTCTGCTGAGTTCAAGGTGGCATTTAAGTTAGTGCATTTAAAAACACCAGATCAGAGACATGTAAGTTAATATTGATTGCAGAGTTGCTGTCATTCAGATGATTCATACTTTCCAAAAAAAAATAGTTTAAGAGTCTGGAGAGTCTACTTAATGTTATTCAACAATGATGTACAGCAAGACATAATGCCCTTTAGCTATTCAATATAATACTGCTGAGAACTTGCTGAAACAATAAAAAGCTGAATATAAAACATTTATTTATGGAAACGTGGAGAACCTCTTCATAAGTTCTTAGATGAGTCCAAGACATGAAATCTGCTGCACTTTTAAGATGTATTTCATCACAGCAGTAATGATAGGTAATGATGCAAAAGGAGCCCTGTTGTCATGGCTCTGTTTGGTAATGACTTATATTCCTTTTGTTTTAAAAAAGGATGTTAAAGATATGTGCTGATGTTTTGATCTCATTTCAGGAGTGTAGCAGACACATTGCCAGAGCCAGAGCATTTCAGCAACAGTGGTGAGTAATAACACAACTGCACCTGACTGGCCGTGGGAACAGGGGCCTACACAGAATTTAAATTAGTATACCTATGTAGAGTTTCATATAATTCTCCCTAATTAGAACTCCTAATGATTCAAACCAAAAGAAATAATTAAAAAAAATGTGACTGAAGAAAAACAAGGCTATAGTGTCAGAAGCAGTTTGACTTATTAACTGTGGCATAGCAGTATAGCTATCATATTTGATCCAAGTGTTGTCATATCAACACAAACCAGCCAAGCTTCCTTTCAGAAAAGGACAATATGGAACAAGAAGCAATGAGGAGAGTGTTGGCTGAGGCTGTAAAAATATCTCTCTTGCTTAACACTCTGACATTAAACCGTTCCTGGGTTTGGAAGAAGGCTTTATTAATGAATTTGGGGTGGCACACAGACTCATGAGATCCATAAAGTCTATCTGCAGTTGACAGAAAATATGAGATTCTGATTGTTTGGCTGTAGGTGATTTTATGCTTAATTAGGCTTCTTTCAGACCTTGTCAGTTATTTAAGATGTAATTTATTAATACAGAGATAAAATTTCAGTGCTAGCCATTTAGCTACACTTCTTAAATTACTTGCTTTATTAATTACAAGTAGTGCAAAAATGCTACTACTCTTAGGGCACAAGTGCTGTCTGAAATCTTCTTTCTTTCTAAAGACCCTTGTACAACGCTTAAGAGTCACAGCTAGTATGATCCACAGCATTTATTTCCTTCATTCACATTGCTGCTGATTAGTTTTTCTCATAGAAAACTTCTTTTGCTTGATCAGAGTAGCGCAAAATATCCACAGACATTGGAAATGAACAGGATTATCGTGTGCTTGTATTTCAAGATTGAACAGAAACGAGTCTCATTTTAATATGCGCACATACATGCTGAACTTCAGAAAGGGTTCCATTTCTATGATAAGAAGAGGAAAAAATGTGTTTAAAATGATCATATCTCAGTTGCCCACATATGGTATAGAAATACTTGTGGTCCTTTGAGTTTTCAGAATTAAAAGAAAAAAAAAAAGTATTACAGGATTGTATTAAAAGCTAGGGTTATTACCTGGAACTCACCAAATGATGATGGCAAACATTTTGCAGTTTTGAATAATCTTTTGTTCTGCTGTGATTTAGTGCTTGTCATTTTTAATATAAAAAGGATTTAAAGAATATTTTATAAATAAAATATAGCCAGTACTGTCTTCTAAATCCTGAGCCAGTTCTAGGCTTTGCAGACTCATTTCCCACATTAAAAGATGTCTTTACTTACACTGCTTTAGCTGTGTATTTCCCAAGCCTTGAGTTGAAGACCCCAAATTACCAGAATGGATGATGGATTACCCAGTGGATGATGTCAGCTGAACTTTTTTGGCAGAGGGTAATGCACTATTTATTTAAGTCTGCTGAAAATCAGTATTTGAAAGTGTAGAAGAAGTATCTCCCTGCCTTCAGGAGAGGGTTAAAGGTCTGGCCCCTCTCTTCTGCCCTAACAGCAACAAGTGCAAATCTGTGCGTGCGACTTCCAGCTTGAAAACGCTTGGGAAGCTCATGACACTGCTATTGCTCTATGGCTGATCAAACATCTATTTTACCACTCTTTCTTCTCATCTTTCATCCTTCCTTAACAGCTAGATTTGCCTGCAGTCCTATCTGTGACCTTTTAAGGTACCTTTCGGTTGCTTTATGAACTTATTCATTTATAGCTAAGAATGAATCTAAGCTCCAGCAGTCTAAACATTATATATGACAGAGACTGGCAGGGCTGAGGTGCCACAAGGTAGCCCTCCTGCCTGTAAGTCAATTGGTAGCTCATCAAAGACATCACATGCCATAGCAAAGGACCAAAAATCTTGGGCTATTAGAAGAACTCACACTTTAAATGAAACCCAACAGAACACAGAGTAAGTAGTGTGCGAGAAAAGTTCAAGATGAATGGTTTGGGCTTTGATGAATGCAAGAAAATAGAGCTGCTTTTTCTGGAAAAAAAAGTGCTGTTTTGTATCTCATTGTCAAAGCAAACATGTTCAGAGACTGTGCAAAAGAAACTGCCGGTCCCTTGCACTGTGGTGGGGAAAGAGTATTTGCTTTTGACTCCAGCTTGAGATGAGCTCTAAACCTGTGTGAAATATTTGACATGTGCCATTTTTCAGTTTTAATCAAATAGGGAACCCTTATGAGAACCAGATGAGTTCCCACACATCTCAAAATACTTTTCTGTGAATCTTACAATGCATTTGATAAATCTTCATTCAGGGAAATATTTCCACAAAGAATCCTGGAGGGACCTGCACTTATCCTTACATATTCTATAGTTTTACCAATGATTGTCATTCAGTACGTTTTTGTCAATTCAGATATAACCCACAGCTGAATCTCAGTATCTCATAGATTAAATTTGTATTAACAACTTTGGGCATTTATGGCCAGGGACTGAAATACAGAAGTCTAACGGGAATGATGCAGGCAAGCTCTGTCCCTGATAAGGGCCAGACTTGAGATACAAGGGGTGCACATTGCCCTGCTTAGGAGAACAGGGAGTTATTTCCAGTATTCAGGGATTTTGTTCATTTGGGAGTTCTCCCACATGAGAAGGACTAGAAATGATATGCAGCGCTCTTTGTAATTCAGTTGCCTGCTTTTGGAGAAGTAGCAGAGAAAAAGGAGCATCCAAGAGCAAAATAAAGCAAACCAGAGCCTGTACTATGGCCCTAATGAACCCAGGGACCCAGAAACCACACAGAAAACCAAGGTCTTTCCTTAAATTCTGAGGCCCTGCATTAAAAAGCAGAGAATTCAAACTTCATATGAGTTGGATGGTATATTATCAGTGATGTATTTGATCTAATCCCTGTCCGAAGTAAATCAGTATGAAGCACGCAACCACTTTTCAGATATAACCACCTTTCAGATGCAAACTATATCTGTTGATGAGAATATTTTACTCCCTGGTGAGATCTATAGAATAACATATCTGACACAGAGCTTTGCAAGTGCAGTTGGCTTTATATAGCACTTGGGCTCTGACCAGGTGCCCAGTAGGTGGGCTGGCTGTGAACTGGGCTTCAGGGTTCCTTAAAATGGAAAGTGTCCTCTCTTTTTTTCCCCAGCCTAAATTAAGTTCAGGAATAAAATGAAGAAGAACATTCTAATCCTCAGTGAAATTCATGGCAGCAATAAATTAGAAAGTTTTATATAATGGAAATTCATCTGGTTTTCAAGAAAGGAAAATTATTTATTGGCTTAATGGAGTTTTGAATGAAGAGAATTGCCAAATCTTCTTTGGTTGGTTTTAATGCAAAACCAGCTGTGTGTACCAAACACTTTTTTTTCCTAGGAAATAATGGATAGAAACTGTATCCTAGTAGAGGGATTAAATGCCATCATCTATTATTTAGCAAGTTGCAGCATTTTATTTGAAAAATGCTTTTCATTCTGTGAAAATAAATGGCAGCAAGGTCTGCCAGGCTCTGAGCACTGTCACCTCCCGTTGAGTCCGAGGGGCATCCAGGAGAGCTTGCCAGGCGCTGGCCAAGCAGCAGGGCTGTGCTGGTGAGGCAGGGGCTGCCGGCCTCCTGAGCCACTGCTTTCCTTTCCTCTGCATTTAAACTATCTCCTAACCCAAATGTTTTAGAACAGGATTGCAGGGGAACGAGCTTGAGCTTTTACTCTGCGTATTACTGTCTGTTCTACAGCGTACAAGTCAGAATTCACATAGCCTGTACAATCTTTTCTTAAAAAAGCACACTGTTGAAAACAGTCTTCATCAACAGTTTTCATGACATTGAAAGGCCAGGAATTAAATGCTGAAAAAAGGAAAATATTTTTTTAACACGACACATAATTCATGCTGCTCATTGTCATAAAGAAATTCTGTGCCAGGAGCTGTGCAAGATTAGGAGCAGATTAGACATTCATGTGACTACGGAAACAATCACCGATGCACTAGCTAACATGAGAGCAGGGCTGTAAATCTCCATGTGTCAAGAAATAAACTGGAAGGTAAAGGCTGAAAGGTTCAGGCCGGGTAGAAGCTTCTTGTAGCGGCAGATTATGTCATAAGAAATTAGTCCAGTTTCTGCGTCTCCTTTAGAAACATTTCTTCCTGTTTCCAAGGGCCTGGAGTACCATTTCTAACAGAGTAGAAATGTGCGAGGGAAGAGAGTTTTCAAGGGCATTTTGGCCAGCCTGGTGATGACGTTGCACTGAGTGGGAATTTGTGCTGGCTTGATACTTTTGACCTTCATCTTGAAGCACCAGAACACCTTAATGGCCCTTAGGAACTCCTGAAACCTCCCCCTAGATCTGTGCCAAGGAGCTGGGATTACATCTGAGCCTCATGATAGCCCTTTCTTTAAAAAAGAAAAAAATCCAGATGGTTTATTTTGCCTCTAGCAGGTCATAGCAATTTGTGTCCCTAAATACTGGGGCATTTGAAACATAAGCTTGAATTTTACAGCTTGGGATATTTTTGTGAAAGGTCAACATTTCCTCTTTTTAAAAAATAACATAAACTTCTTTCCCTCCTCGCTCCATTTCATTAAGTTCTGATCATGATGTGCATGGTGCTTCATTACATCTTTATGGCATTCTGAATTTGCAAAGGCAGTATCTTATTGCCAGTAAGTGGATAGGGGCTTACTGCTCATAAACACTACCATTCATCTTGCCATAATGATATACCAACCCGCTCTGATCTTTCGCCTTCATGAAAATGCCTGGAGAGGCAGTGACTGAGTTTTATGTGTATAATAATAGAGGTCCTAAAATATGGACTCTAGATCTTTATTCAAAGTAATCTATGTCAGTTTATCATTTAATTTGATCTTTTGCTCTCTGTAGCTCTGTAATTAGATAGACTTTGGGATATCCTTATTCAAATGAAGCCATTTATTTATTCTTGAAAAAAAAGAGTTCTAGTTTTGTTAAAATATGGCCAGCTCTGAGGCCATAATTTGAGGCTTTTTATTTCATTGGTCCCCTGCTCCAGATAAAAAAACAGAGAACTTCAAAACTTGTATTCCTCCTTCATGCCTCAATAATAATAAACCTTTCCTTGCTGAACTCTTTGCAGCAGAAAAGATAATGTGAAATGGCAAAACTGCTTGGAGAAGAATGGTGAACAGATCGAAATCTTATATGGTGCTACACTGCTGAAAACATTCATGTAATAAAGAAGCAAGGACAAACAGGTGAAGGAGTGGTCCTTCCAAAATCAGATTATGCAGAAGTGCATGAGATGATGAAATTAAAAAACCATTTAGTATAACATTTAGCAGAAGACAAAATGCAAACAAATTCTAGGATGCATAAATAAATGTGTTGAAGTGAAGACAAAGCAAAAATCATTAGCACTGAATTAGGGTAGGTAGGAGCAAAGTGGCAGTGCCAACCATACCATCAGTCAATATGCTGAGCATATAGAGGAAGTATGGAGGAGATGAAGAGTAAGAATGGAAAACAAGGTCTAATAGAGTGCATTAGTGCACTCGTAGGGCATGAAAGGAAGAAGCTTTTGGCAAATATAGCAAAAAGAATTGGTACCGTGACGTCTGTCATATCTGCAGATTTTCTACACATAAGAGTCTGTCAGCCCAGGCTAGAAGGGGATGTCTTTGCATTATTCTGAACCCGGGAACTAGCTGGAAAAACTGAAAATTGAACATATGCCTCTCTTCTTCTAAGGACAATTAGATATATCTGTTTAAGCACTGAATGGAAAATTATGATTTTCCCTCTTCCATAATAATTTCTTAAGATCAACATGTGAGCCAGCTATTAAAGTGCTGCAATTTCTTCTCCTTCTTAATAATATTTTGAATAAATGTAAACATATCATAATACTTTTAAATATTCACTGTCTCAATTTCATACCACTCAGAGACAATAGAAGTACATGCTACTCCATCTTTTAGACCTGAGTGTAAGGAGAGAAATAAATGAATTTTTCAGTATCTCCCAATGCATCAGTGACAGTGTTGAGCACATATTGCTGCTCAGTAGTGAGAACATATTCTAGTGAGAACTTCAAGGAAAAGAATTGGACACTAGAGATTAGCTGTTTTTTTTTTTTGTTGAAATGAACAACAAACTCTTCTTTGCATAAATATTCATGAATTTACTACTTTTCCTTCTTTCTTTTTTTTGTAAGAGGTCATAAAAATCTAAATCACTCTTTATTTTTCCAGAGAAAAAATAGATGAAAGGAAACGTCTTCCTCTTTCATTTCTTTCCTGACAAGGTTTGGAAAATTATACCTATATCTATAGATTTGGCAATTGTATCTAATTCTAATTAAGCATGCATTAGTTATAAAAATGAAACACAATGTGGATGGTCTCATGGTTGACAACAGTGTAAGAGAACACTGAGAACAGCTTTATTTCTTGCTTACAAGGGCTAGAATGATCTCTGCAGCTTTCATATTCCTGTGGCTTAATGGAGGGACATGCCAGACCTGGACCAGCACCTGATCCCTCTCTATTGCAAAGGAAAGAGAGAATACACAAGAAAAGGAACCCCAAGCCTCCTTTGCAGGCCTCACTTTGATTACTTAAATATTCTTGTGAATGCCTATGTACTCTAAATGATTATTGTGGATTGCATAGGTATATTGCAGCTACCAGTACCAGATTTGTAATACATACTTTGGAGTTAAAAGCATTCACCATTAGAATTTACACTCTATAATCATTTCTAGCATCAGCACCTAAAAAAAGGCAGCCACAAGAAATACCCTCCAATGGGAAAAACAACGATGTGACCATTATCAAGAAGCCTGAACAACTGTTATGTTTGCGTTTGGAATTGGGTGACTTCCAGCTCTGGCAAATGCTACCAGATGGAAAGGCTGGCTCCTGTGGATAGTAGCCTGATGCTGCATCTTTGACCCACTGGAGTGTAACTATTCGGACAACTGGGACACTATAGAACGAAATGGAATGCAAGCCACTAGATTACATCATAGCAGCTAGTCTATAACCTGAAAGTACCTGGCAGCAGTGAAGAACTTAGTGTAGAGAACAGACTGTGCCATGCACTCTACCGTGGATTCCTCACAGAGCTATCAATAATTTACTAAAGCTAAACACAGATATTGATTTGTCATTTTCTTACATAAACA
>JAVCKT010028910.1:18492-45179 GCA_032273925.1 Rhynchotus rufescens
CAATAAGAGCTGGAACACCAGAACAGACAAGATAAAGGCCTTTTCCTGAAAAGACCTATAACCTCATGAATATCTGCTCTTACTTGGGTTTGCTTGACGAAGCAAAGCTGTGTGATGCTGCAGAACGCAGCTGTCTGAGACTGAGCCCAACTGAGATAAAGAGGATTCTAATGGAATTCACAGTTTTACAAGTTTGCTGCAAATGAGGTTCTTAAAAGCATCAGAAGTCACAATGAGTCAAAAATAAAAACCAATCAAATAAACAAATGAGGTAACAGTTTTCCATCATCTGGCTTTTAGAGTTTTTGCAAGATTATCTCAATAAGGTGTCCTCGCTCAGCATCAGGTAATGCACGATCTACAGCCAGGCATAAACACTTGTCTGGAGGGTGTCACACTACGTTGCCAGTGTTTGCCAAAAAGAAATAAAATGTGAAGGAGGAGTATGACCCCTAACTTGGGGTCAAAGGAAAGATCAGAGAAGTATCTGAGAGCTCTGGGAGTGAAACTGTCTGCATTAATCTGTCAGAGGAGTGTGGACATACAACAGGGAATCGTTTGGAAAAGGTGAGTGCACCAGTGCGTACATTGAATTTTATGAAAAGAGATTAGGCACTTGATAGCATCTTCCAAAAGTCATGTTCGAGATATTGCTAGTGATTTCTGGTCCCTAAGTTGCTTGGTTGTACAAAGTCCTTTAGAAATTATCCTTTAGATATAATCAGCTGATGAACTGATATGCAGGGTGTCTGTTGGATAATTTGTGTCCTCATTAGGCAGTGCTTCTAGAGACCTTTTCCATTCCAAGTCCGTTAGGTTAATATTTGTACTAAGTAAGAATGACAGTTCTTGACTCCAGCACTGTACATAACCATTAGAAAAAACAATTCAACGAGGCGTCGACGAGCTTACAACTTAGAGATGCCAAATGAAGTCATTAGAGTTGTCAGTCAGTCTGGCACCACTCTTCTGATTAGCAACTTCCCTTATTTGGATAGGAATCACCGGACAATTCTGTGGTTTAAGGAGACTTAGCTGTAACCAGATACTACTCCAACAATTTTTGGTTAAAAAATAGCTCACCTTATTTTAAGGACATGCAGGGAAAGAGCATTCTGACCTACTTCGGACAGGAAGCTAATCATGACTTCTTTCCTTCTGACCTTTTGGAATGAGCACGAATGTTCACCCATGATGAAGATAATGGAAGAAAATATGTATGAGAATGAGTCACTGAAATTTTTGTTCAGAAAGCAAGATCCAGGATCCCAAGAGAATTTATTTATAGCCTGAGCAAACTCAGTGGAGAGTTTCAGGAGGACAAATGAAACTGTAGGAGAAGCTAAAGTAATGAATAATGATAACTCAAATATGTTATTTCCATCAAAAGTAACCATATTATGGCAGTGAAACTGCAGAAGAGCTGAGATGATTTTAGTTCTGTGGAGCCCTGCAAGAAGTTTCAAATACACCTTGGAGAAAGATTGCCTTTCACTCACCGCCTCCATCTCCATCTAAGCAGTGCAGTACACATCTAGAACAGAAACAGGTACAAATCTGGAGAATATTTGGAATATTATGGTCTGCATCCACCTCCATATCCATATCACACTTCCATACCTTCCACATCTGTCTTTTTCTCTACTCTCAGATAGTAATTTACCTTAAATCTGTTGACATATATACAAGGAAAAAAAGTGTGCACAATTACAAGCATCAGATCAGTCTGCCTCAGTGTAATACATCTGCCAGGATCATCTTGAGCGCGGTCATAAAGTAACTGCATCCAGAAAATAGACCCTGAACTTCTCTAGAGCTGATGCACAAGAGGAAAGTGCCAGTCACACACACTATTTAACTGAAGACAAACACCTGCATGATTTAATGGGAATGATTAGCCTGTGTGTCTATGCAACTGCAAGGCACTAGAAGTTGGCAGCTGTGTAGTGGGCACTGAAGAAGAGCCCTGCCCTTGGGCGGTGGTCTGTGCTCAGCAGACTGCTATGCCAGTAACGGCAGTGCCCCCTACCCACCACCTCCAGGCTCGGGTGGAGAGGCAGCGTTGCCCACCAGGTAGGACCCTGCCGAGCACGGTGCCTCTAGTCTGAGCTCTTCAAATGGATTGCCGAGGGGATTTAGACAAGTCATGCTCCCTCCCAGTGCCTCGGTTTCCTTGCCTTTCTCCTGGAAATGCTGATACCCTTCTCTTAGGTAAAACACCTTCAGACATTTGCTTGAAAAATGATATATCAGAAAGATACTATTATTAGCTAGGAGGAAAATACAACTGTATTGAACACACAAGCTTTCCCCCCTTCCCACTTACACATACATTTATACTTATATGCACGCACTGCCTCTTCAGTACAAGTGTGATATTCTCCTGTTTATACTTACGGTCATGATTCCTGTCTTTGCTTCTGCTAGAGTGAATCTTTCACAGAGGCTGTACAGCCCTTTACGCATACTAACAGGGTGAAGCCTCTGCTTCTGTTGTGTGACTCTGAGGCTATAGCAGCGAGAAATAACATCAATGTTTAAAAATAAATGAGTAACCGCGAACTTTAGTGATGTACCTGGCTCTCTGATGTCCTCCAGTCTTGGAAAAACGGATCGCTTGCAAATACAACTTGGGTCTTTTGGTGGTGGATGGATCAGCTGCAGCGCATGCTCTTGCTGGCTGTAGCAGGAGTATTTTTGGAATGGATGAAGGGGTGATTCTCTTGCCTTGCTTTGCACGTCACTGTGATCTCAGCACTGCTGAATATACGATGCATCTCCAACTGCAGGACTCGCTCACAGCAGCAGTATGATGAGTGCAAAGAAATAAAGGTAACTCCCAAGTAGTACGAAATAGCTCATTTTTTTCACTGTTTATTGCTGGGCTGTACCATAAGCAATTTTGATATGTCTAAAATATAAACTGTCTCTACTTAGCAAATATTTTACAGAGATGCTAATCAGAATTTTCCAGTGAAATAGATTTTCTTCAGGAACTGGGGAAAACTAGTATTTTGTTTGTTTGTTTTGTTTTTGTTTTCTTTAAGACTGAAGAAGTTGGAGAGCTAGATTAATAGTTACCTGTGCCCAGGAATATAGGAAGGGCTATACAGGACATCTCTGGTGACACTTCCAGAGATGCTGGAAGCTGCTGAGCTGTGATCGGAGCAAGAGGCAGAGTGACAGGCACTGCTGTTGCTCACTCAGCTTTGCCATAAGGTCACCCAAAGTGTCCTGACAGCAGCAATCTGCTGTGTCTTGAGGAGGAACCCCTGCCAGCATCGCTTTTCTTGCTCATGACACAGCCACCTGAGTGAGAGCAGGTTTTCAGGGATTCCCTTGTTCCAGACTGTTCCTGCCTCCACAGGACACACGGAAGAAGCTGTCAGCCAGAATATATTTGTTTGCGCAGGTACACCAAAGAGCTGGGAGAGGGATGGTTAAACAATCTTCAAAGCATTTCTGCTTATTTTAAATTAAATTTAAGAGAGTGATTCAGGAAGGTAGTTTTGTGCCTTTTATCTTTGCACAGAAAGCAACATTTGCTTGATATCTTTGCACAGAAAGCAACATTTAAATAAAGACTTCTGCTCAGAGAGAAGTTCACAGGGATATTTACAATATTTGCACACTGGCTCTCCAAATCAATACCAAGACAAATGATTTCTTCAGATTTCTTCATTTTTTTTTCAAGTCACTGCTATAAGCATATTGTAATAACCAGTGTAGTGGTTATTGCAATAACCGCTTGAAACTGTTGTTGGCTTTAAGTAACAAACTGAACTACTGAACCAAATCTTGTTTTTACCAGCTAAATCGTCCCCATCAACAGCGCAGCCCTGAAACTGTCACCGCGGGATGATGTTTAACAGGCGCCTTCACTTCTCTGGTGGGAAACTTCTCATGGCCCATTAATCTGGGCTTGGTTGTTGCTGAAAGTCTGACAACAGCCTTCTAATAGCTGCGGTTTTGAATGACAGCCCAGGCAACATGACTGCAGCAGTCAGGGAAGCACTCGGACAAGCAACTGTGAACATGTGCTCAGCAAATTAAGAGGGGCAGCAGGTTAATTGTTCCTTATTATGATAAAAGTTCATTATTATAAGTTGTGAGGTCAGAAGCAGAAGCACAGTATAATTTGCAGATTCATGTGTGAATTTATACTAAAATCAGTAACAAAAAATATTAAATATTGCACAGTGATTATGCTTGATTTTGAAATTTTTGGAGATGACTAAGTGCGGGACCTCATCACATTTTCATGACTTTAAAGGCACATTCACAATTTCTGAAGTTTTGCTTGTCCTGAGCTGATTTTGTCCTTATTAGTCAAGAGTCTGAAACTACTTTACAAACATTGATAAGCACATAATCACAAAACATACATCCTTAGCAAATATATAGGAGGCAGTGGGCTTAAAAAAAAATAAATCATGCAACTGAAAAAAATAGCCATGTTGAACATATTCTGGATATGTAGGACTGCTTTAGATTGAAGTTACTACAAGTTTAGTAATAAAGTACTATGCAGGGACACAGACAGGAACAGATCTTCATAAGTTAGTAAAATAGATTTATTCTAATTGGCTTCTTATTTATTCTATCATGTTTTTCCAACGAAATTAAAATGAATGATAGCTTTGTAAAATTCACCATGGTGGCATTTATTCATAGGGAACTGGGCTATCCAGAAACAGAAACTGCTGAGATGAGTGCTGCAGTTCTCAGTCTGGTCGCAATTTGCAGCTCTTCCCTGTTGAGTGGCTGTGAGGGCTGCGGCTCTCAGCGTAATCGCTTTGGGCTTGAATATAGAGAACCAGAGCTTTGGCAGGGGAGATTTAGAGCAATCTGACCTAAAATGATCTTGAGAAAATGACAAGATATGGCTTAAATTTGTGGCATTCTCACAAAGAGCAGTACAATCACATACTTTTGATTTTGCTTTGGGATGTATTTAGAGCAACTTAAAGGAAAGCCTGATTATTCCTTAATGTTGGGATTTATGGACACTCATCCTAAATATATTCTTTATCTTTTTTAAGACTTTTATAACTGCATAATAGTCTCCAATTTTCCAGGTAAATCGCTAGCCCTGTAAGTAAATGAAAATTTCATGGAATTAGTTTTTTAATAATAAACAAAAAGAAGTAATAGGGTCAGAAATAAAATGCTTCATTGCAGAACAAATCAATAATAAAAACCTTTTTTATCAGCTGTTTCATTTTTGTTGTGCTACTATCATTGCACTATTAGAGTGTTTTTTTTTCTTTTTATGCATAGCCACATTTTGCACAAGTCAAATTTGCCCTCCATTTCGGAACACACAAAGCTTTTTTATGTCTCTTTGATCTTTAGTATATTAGCTGAAAACACTTTCATAAGAAAAATAGATCTCATTAGTGTACTTTTATCTCCTAGAAAGAATATACTTTTTTTTTTTTGCAGCAAATGGACTTATCCTATTTATTGAAAATAATGTTTTACTCCTACATATATGAAATTAGTTAATTGAACACAATATCTTCAACTAAATAATTGGACTACATTAGTTTCTATTCTATTCATAAATGTTATCAAGCCATATACTAAAATACATGAAAATAATTTTTACATTTAAAATGCATTTTAAGGAGAAAAATGAGGTTGTTATGTGTTAACTGTTTTTCTTGCTGCCCTATCAGGAAAAAGCCGATATTTAGCTAGCAGAATGATGGTAAGCTTAATGAAGTTGATCATCATAAAGGGCAAAGTCTTTCAACAACTGGGAGTAAATAACAATGCCATTTATTTCTGACTAACACGTAGATGTGTGCTTCATTCCTCTCTTCTTTTATTGCCACCTATTTGAGAGCAGTTGGCTGAATCCAAATAGTCATGGAACCATCTCCACAGGTTCCTAAATAGGAAGCAGTCTTGAAGAGGGGGTGGCTTTGGAAGTGGGGTTATTCCTCCCTCTGTGCCGCCTCTGTGCAGATGCAACATTTCGCCTATGATGATTTCAATGATGCTTCTAAATTCTACATTTAGAGGAGACAAGAAAAAAAGAATCTGTATGAATATTTAGTGCTCCTCTGTGCTCCCATTCATCGATGTCAAAGAAATCACATTACACAACATGAAAGTAGATATAATAAACGTAAAGACTTACTAAAACAGCTTTCAGATATAACATTAGCACGATATGATATACATGGTAGCACTTTTTTATCTGTCTCAAAATGCTTTTTAAAAATCAGTTTCAATTTGCAATGCACTGTTTAGTTCTTTCTTTGTTCTTTCTTTGTCCTCTCGCTCCATTCCATCATTTCTACTAAGTTTTTGTTACTCAGCATATCCTTATATCCTTTACAAGCTATACATATGTATCTCCCGCCTCACAGACTTGGATGAATATATGCAAAGCATTATTAATGTTCTAGATTAGAAGCAACATTAGCATTTCATGTCATAATATTTATTTTTTGTTAAGCATTATGCCAGATGTCCCATATTTCATAGAGGTTTAAGTAACAACATGCTATGTCATCTGTAAGTACTCTGATGACGTACTTGCTTTGACAGAAGCAGAATTTAAATTCAGCCAGATATCTCCGGAAGGGTCTACTTCATTTGCAGTGATCCAGAGGATACAGTGCAGAGTGCTGTTTGTTGGGTTTAGTAGGGATTTGCTAAGCCTGCTACTTTAATCTATCTGGGGATTTCAGCTGATTGACCCACAGACCTGCTGAGGAAGGCCAGCCAAAGAATGAGAAATATTTTCAAGAACTCTGCCAGTGCTGCTGAAAGAGGTGCCCTGCAGAAGCATTAAGATTTCTGATCGACAGGCATGGAGGATATAAAAAGTTAGGGCCCCAGATTTCTGCTACTTACTCAGAATACCTGGGAGAGGAGCTTGGCAAAATTTGCAAGAATTGGAGTCTGAAAGGGCACAATCCTCCGAAAGCATCACGTGCCTCATGGCAAGGAATAGTCCCCATTCTCTTGCCCTGCCTATATTCACTGAGCTAGATCAGAGCGGAATAAGCTGCCTGTGTAAGTCTGAGCCAAATCAGAGCTACCTGCTTAAAGATATTTAGGCAAAATCTGAGTCCAGGGCCTCTCAGTCTGAGTCTGTAGGACACTGTGGCAGCCTTGATTGCCCAAGATAGAAATACGACTTGGCTTCAAATCTAACTTGACTGCAAAACACCCTCTAACTTGACTTCAAATAGTCCTGGACCTGCTGCCATGTATCATGAAGTCCAATATGCTGTATTATTATACAGCCCTTAGTACTGTATTAATCCCATCGGAAGTTTGAATTGTATTGATTTTTCTATCTCACAAGTATGTTTTAAAAGCTGGACCCAAGGATAATTAAGCATGTAAAATCTCAGCTGTAACGCTGCTCACTCCTGCATCTTCCCTCCCCTAAATCAGCTGCGTCCGCAGCCTGCACAACAAAATCAGATGCACTTTGGAAGAAACCATCAAACAGGCTCCACAGATCCTGGAACTAGAAGTGCTGGAATTAGTGCGTGGAGCACTCGAGGTCGTGAGGCAATGACAGCTTTCTGAGCACAGGGAGGAAGGCTGGCAGAAACTGAGGTTATTTAAAAAGTGCTGCCAGAAAAAAACAACCGCATCACTTCAAACATTTGTTCCTATAACTTATAAACTGTCTCTTGCTTCCTTTCCTAAAGCTTCAAACATAACTTAATGAAATTAATTCAAGTTTATTGCCCCCCTGAGGCTGAGCTTCTCCAGACATTGTTTCATTCATGCTTGTCCCCATTTTGTGCTGTAATGACTACGATTTTCTTTCCTATTACTCCAGTCAAGTCATGTCTGCATCAAGCTGGTTTAACACAGCTGTGATTTATGTCTGATGAGGAGACTTCTGGTGCAGCTCACAGCCTGAGTGCTGCTATTCCTATGATTTTCTGTTTCTTATTCATCATTCATATCCACTTCTTATTTAGACATTTATGGATCAGATTATGAGTAGAATGGGTTGTTTCTTAAAGGAGTTTTCCGCAGCTGCTTGGCAGATAGTTTGACAGAGGTATTGATGTGCTAGGTTTTATCTAATAGCAATTTAATAAACATTCTATTAAAATAAATTTGGTTAATGTTTTGTGGTTGCATGGAGCAATAACTGTCTACAAATCTGTGGTCAGAATGGCTTAAAGTTCACTGCAAAATTCTTATTCCTAGAATAGGATCTTCTTTCTCAGCATCATGACATAAGGCCAGAAGGGTAAAAATGCGGTTAAATGCTTGTTTTACAAATGAGAATGGAGTGCAGAATTTTAGCCAATTGTGAGGAATAACATTTGGTATCCACTGTTGATCAGTTGAGAATGATAAATGACTGCAACATCCTGAAATCCTGTGCTGATGCCAGGACAATTGGCATCAGAAACAAGAAAACAATTCCAAGATTTTGGGACTCTGAGCAAATGGCACAAGAAAGAACCAGTGCTGGAGGCAGACCGTGGTTTGGTGATGAAGAAGGACTGCAGCTTGGGGAGGGCAGGGGAGATTTTTTCTAAGAAAAGGTGCCCAGGTTGCAGTGTTGGAGCTGGGTTCAGTTTCCCTGGGCAACGGACGCCAGCGACAACGGTGCTGCCCACCAGCCGCGCTCCTCTTCCCCACAGCAGCATTGGAAGCTGTTAACTGCAAACACTGACCTAGCACAGGCTGGGACCCTCCTCCCCGAGGCCAGAAGCAGGACGTGCTGCAGCGAAGGACAACAGCGGCCCCCCTGGCTTAGACAGACTTGCCACTAGGATACACGCACTGTATTCCCAGCTTCCCACCTTTTCTCCTTGTTGCAATGCACAAAATAGGAGTTCCTAGAAGAACAAGTTAAAAAGGGTGAAGTGGTCTGAATTTTCCCTTTAATGCATCTCAATTACATGTGCAGCCAGCCAGCAACCACAGAAGAGGTTATCATTCAATCATAAGTACATGGCAGCAATTAAATTTTATTTTTGACAGATATCCTTATCTCATTCAATTTTCAAAATGAATGAACAAAAAAAGAAACGGTTAAGCTGAGCAGCAATAGATGTGGCATTTTCTAACCTTCAGGAGTTTGATTTTGCAATTGAAATTAATTTCCTTTTAACTTAATTTTCAGTGTATACATTATAAGCTGAGGAAATGAGGATTAGTAATTATCATGAAAGACTCAGAATCAGGTCCAGGATTAAATTTGTAGCCTAACGTATGAACCTGATTTGCAGCTTTGAGGAAAGTCACTGAGTCCCTCCGTACCTCAGGTTAGGAGATTTTGTGTTTTCCATAGTGGCACAATAGCATCTGTGTCAACCAACCAAGCTCTCAACTGGGAAAGCCACCTGGCATCTTGCGCCAGCACCACTGTGGCTGGAAACAGGGTGAGAGTGGCAGCGAGAAACGGGTTGCTCTCCACATGTAAGCAGCAGCAGTGCTTATATCTTCTTCAAATAGTTAAGAGCAGCATGGACTTGACTTCAGCCAACCTTTCCGAATGACTTATAGTGATAATAAGAAACAATAGAATAATAATGACCACTACCATGGAAGGACAAAAGATTTAGAGTGATAGGAAGACTATAAAGCCTCCTGGCTCACACCATAGCCCAACTATTGGGGCTAGGAGAGATTTTCCTCAAATTGACTCCACCTGGCTGATTAACAGCCTGGCACCTGCAGGGTATTAGTTACCATTAGTTAGGATGGATAGAAGGGATCTCCTTACTGCTGAGGAAGGTGAGTTGTCTCTCTGTTTAAGTTTTGATTTGCAAAATGGTGCATGTGCTCTAAATGTTTCACATGTTATAGGTGAAGTAGTTGTACCTTAGGGAGGTGCTGTGACAGGCAGGCAGTTCCTCACGTGCTGGCTGTGCCTGCTGGGGCTACCACAGTGCTACTGTGGGCAGCAGAGAGATGTGCAATGGTTTCAGCAGGCCTGGGCTGGTGCCTGTGGGGCAGGTCTGCTCCCAGGCGCTTCCTAGCTCCCAAGTTTGTCTGTCATGGAATGACACCAGCCTTCCTCTTCTTAATTTCTCTTTACTTGGGTAGCAACTTTTACATAGCATCTATCTTTCCCCTGTGTGTGTCATTAGCTTCAAAAGCCATGCCTAAAATAACAAGCACATCTTTGAAATCCCAGGAACTAACAGCTTTTATTTAAAAGATGTGTAAGTGGAAGAAAGGACAATTCCAGGCTCTGTTCCTGCTAGTGGCTGAAAGTTACTGGATGTTTTTTCCTTATCTAGCAAAGCTATCTACCCATCAGGCTGGCTTTATTTGAATGAATGAAATCCTTAGAGACCAAAATACTACAAAAATTTGGTATAAAACTGAGAGGCTATGTGGAAGAAAGGATAAAACTAGAGGTGGATTAATAGTACAAGTAAACAGCTCTAGGCAACGCATGTCAGTTGTTTCCTTTGGGATTTGCTTGACCCTATTTGAATAGGAAAAGAAGCTGACTTGGCCAGGAAACCCAGAGATATCTCATGACCTTCGTAGCAGTTCATTGCCTGCATGTTATTTCTTGGGTGAGTGGCATCAATGGCCCTACAGAAGCTTTGCTAATAATGATGTGTTTCTAAAGGCTGCTCCCTGCAAACCATCACCCCTTGGCAGGGAGAGGGCTCACGCTTGTGACAGCGATTACTTTAGCTTGCATGTTGTTGTGCAGGTGACAGAGCTAACAGGAAAATCATCTGGTAGCTTGATAAAGCAATCGGGTTCAATGCAGATGTCACTGAGAGGAACTTCGCAGATCTACCATGTGCAGAATATGTTGTTTCTGACCAAGAACAAAAGATTTGCTTTTAATAATTACCTGTGTTTGAAGCAGTTTGCAGTTTGGGTCATTGCAAGGAAACAGTGAGCAATATTACCTTTTTTTTTTTTTTTTTTTTTGGAAACACTCAGAAGTCACCTCAAGAGTCAAATAGCTTTTTATTTCACTGTTTCTCCCCATGTTTCCCTACCAATATATCTACCAATGAGATGAACCTAAGATAAGAGTGTGCGTTTGCTTTTCAAACAGCTGCAAGCAACTAGGGTGTCTTTGCTGTGTTTTAATAATTAGTGCAAGCTTTGCTTGGAGCATGTCTCTGAAGTGAGTGATAGTCATTGAAATGGTTTCAACTTGCGTCTGTGGAAATATTTTTATTTTTGTATCTCCTGACCTGTGGGAAAATATTATTTTGAAAATTGGGATGAGGTCATGGGACTGGATGGCGGAAAACAGCATAAAAATTAATTTGGTTTCAAACTAATCAAAATGTATTATTTGGTGTTCTGAGATAGATTTATTACGAGTGTCCTAGATTTTCTAAATTATCTATTTACAAAATCTAGTTAAAAAGATTTATTGGCAAAATACCATATGAACATTTATTTGCTTTTGTCTTCTTCACAGACAGTGATTTATCTGACTTCTGTAAAGAAGGAAAGAGTTGAAGTCCATAGGAACAGCTTAAGTTAATGGGGTCAAAATACTACAGAAGCTTATTACGACTCCCTAGTAGTAGGACTGCATTTTTACACTATGTTTACATCAGCTTTACGTTGCTTAATATATAGTAAGAGTATAGCACTACTGAGGTATGTGCTCTTACAAGCAAGGAAGCTCTATGGCTGGATAGCCATCAAGTTACGTCTCTTTTTTTGAAGCAGAAGAATTTAACCTCATCACCAATATAGCTAAGAGCATCTCTGTGCTCCTGGGAGGGGAGGGAGGCTCTTGAAACGTTTGTAACTACACTAGAAATGATTTGATTTCCTGTAGTTAAGCTATTTTCAACATCAGGCTATAGGAAATCCATCTTTAACCACAATAAAGCAATTTTCTGTCGTAGTTTAGTATTAAGGATGGCAATGTTATCTGCCAGTGAAACTGTTGTGTGTTTTACTGAGTATAAAACAAAGTGGTAGCTTATTTCAGCTAGTCATACTGAAAGCCTTCCTAAAGTCTCCTATGTGGATTTAGCTGTTACGAAAATCAGTTGTTTTTTGCAGCCTGACAGTTAGCAAAGAGCACGCTACAAACTGGTCAGAATTCGCTTTCACTAAGCGATCTTCCGAGTATATATTTTTCTTCTGAAATGGCAACGTGGCAGCTGAATGGCATCCAGAAGTGGAGCGTCCTTATCGCTGTGCGGGCGCTGGGCCCGAGCGGGACGCCCCGCGGTGTCCTTGACGCTCTCCGTTTGCCCGGTGTGCGGGAAGAACAGTAAACATGGATTTGTAAACTCGATAACTATGGTAATCTGGACAAGTGGTGTGATTTCTGGTTTCAAGAGAAATAATGCTTTTCTGCCTCCACGTAAAATTTTCAATGATGGAGAGTGAATCACTATTCCCTTTAGTAGTCTCAAGAATAACATTAACTAAAGATGATCTTGTTATTCATACAAACATACTTCAGTCTTTGGTCACACAACATAATGATCTTTACACTTCTCTATTTATACAAAAAAGTCTTGAAATATGAAACTTACTATTTTTGGTTTATTAATCTTTAGAGTGACTTCACTTGAAAAGTGGCAGGGTGACTTTTGTTACAAACAGGAAAATAACATGTGTTCATCTAACTTGTTAATCTACACATCTTCCTGCAGGGAAGCTCGAGTGGGAACACTGAATTTTCTGATAGTTATGTTTAGCTTCTCAGTTTTGGACGCAACCAGACTGTATTTTTTGTAAATGTGATTTAAAATTCCTTTCCATCCAAACAGCACTAAGTCTTCTATTGAACTGTTTTTCTGGAGAAAACATTCCAAAGCCCAGAGAGGGTTGAGGTTATTCCCTACCAGCCTGTGCGTTTTAGCTGCCTTCTCAGCAGAGCAGTTCGTTCCAGCGCCTGTCACTCCCATATTTTTTTACACCAACATTTCCCTTTCTGGAGGGGCCATCTATCTCTATTGTTTAACTTCAGAGCAGTTTTACATTCCAGTAGCTGGGATTTAATTACTATCTCCTTTTCTAATTCATTTTCATAACTTTGATTACAGATTCCCTCAACAGGCAATGCTGGGGACAAATCATATAATTATAGAGGAATTGCTATGTAATTTTGTATTAATGAATATTCACTGGTTATAAGGATCTCAATATCTTTTGTTATTAAAAAGTTCCAACCATAATGAAATTCAGTGATACTTTAAAGAAGGAGTGCAGGGGCATCATTTTGGGGGTGATGGAATAAATGAGATCATCCTGTTTTTCAGCTTCGTATCTGTCTTAGAAGATAAGACAGATGAGCACTCTGCTTTGTTCAGTCAAATGGAAAACATGAAAATAGTAAAACAGGTACTAATTATATATGAGCTGAAACACAAAAATGAGACTTGAATTTTAAATATCGAATTTTAAATATCAGAATTTATGGAAATTAAGTTTTCATTTGGCTTCTGGAGTCAAAATGGAAGAAAATGAAGGATGGTGGGGAATTTTTTGAATTGAGATGCAGGTATGGATCAGAGGTGCTTGATAAGGAGAAGTTGGCTCAGACTCCTGTGTGTATTTCTGAATGAAAACAATAATTGATGTTTCTCCCATTGTACCACTATGCCATGTAGGTCAGTGTAGCATACCCAGTTATGTACACTTGGGAAAATTCTCTGGGCATCTTGATTGCTGCTTTTTCTTCTCCCTTATGAAGTAGCTTTAAATCATGTTTAGAAAGAACTCTCAACTGGCAGAATAAGCATCATAAGCATCTATCAGCTTCTCTGCAGCTTTTTTTTTTTTTTTTTTTTTTTTTTTTTTGGTATGGGAGGTAACAAATTTAGGTTTGCTTATCTTAATTGCTAACCTCAGTTATATCTCGTGGATTTTGTGTATTGTGTGGGCAAAGGGTTTTTTTTCCTTAAAATCTATAAATAAGTAAAAAGAACATAAATTTATTGTCATAAATGGAAAGAAGAATCACAACATTGGGAAAAGTAGTGAAAACGGTAAGATTCTCAAAGATTCCTTCTGAGCTCTTGACCTTGGAGTGTAGAAAACAGTGCCCCTCCTTAACAACTTGTAGGATACAAGGCTTGCTAGGCAGAGCTTCTTTTCAGAAATAATCATCTGCGTTTTTACCTCTCTCCTCTCTCACAACATATCTCCATTTTTAGTGATAGCTGCATGAAAGAATAACTGTGAATTCCAATTTTGGCTCTTCCAAGCTGCAGACATGACTTGGCCTGGCTATTGCCTTTCGTAAAAATGAAATAGTCTCTGGACCGAGAGAAAATACTTCTAAATCTGAGATTGTTTCTCTGTCCAGCTATTAAGATTTCCTGATAGCAGTAAGTGTGTGTTGTGTTTGTGTTAGAATCTCATCACTGGTTGTTTTTTTTTCTAAATGATCAGCAACTCAGCGAGCTTTGTAACAGATCCTGCAGATATCTTGTTGGCATCATGAGCATCTTGTGCTAAAGTTTATGGCTCCCTCGTGTCATTCAGTAACGAGTTTTTCCAAGTTGTAGTGGAATACGAGCAAAGTTAAATATGGCAGAAGCAAAGTTTGGCATGTACTGTGAAAGAGTGTGAGAATAAAGAGATGTTTCATAAGAACAAATGCTCTGTTATGAAATAAAGTTTAAAAAAACTCTGCATTTAAAAAGAAGATTTAATGATTTGTAATTGTGATTAGTTCCAGGGAAAGCATTTTTTTTTAATATGCCATTTACACCTAGTAAATGATGGCTTCAGTGTATTATGCTAATTTATACCTGCTTGCTTGAGAGTATGTACCAAATTCACATTTCTGATAGGGAATATTGCATTTTGCTTAACATAGATCTCAGTTTTGTGGTAAAATTTACAGCTAATTCCCAGAATGGTGGTGGTTCTTTACAAAGTCCTCTGATTGTAGTTGCAGACATGTATTTATGAAGTCCCGATCCACATTCTTTCTGCCGAGCAGGGAGGTTAACATTCCGCTAATGGAGATTCAATTGTATTAACGCTTCCCGCTCCAGGCGCAAGCAGGCACTGGTTTCCCTGCCCGGGCTTTCAGGGAGAAGCTCCCAGGCCCTGCTGTCTGGAACAGGGACTTGCATGAGGAAGACTTTCTGTATGATGCTTCCTGATGAGTCCTTGCTAACCCAGGAGCATCCACGATTAATTCAACTGCTGGGCTGAAATGAACTGCTGAGCTTCCCTGCCATGAAGTTTCTGTTAGTGGCCATCATCACTCTTACGCTCTGGTTTAAAACAAAACTATAGAAAATTAGGGTCCAGTTCTGCTCTCTTTGGAAGGTAGAGATGAACTTCAAAGGAGTCGGGTCTGGACCCTTCTTTGCGTAGGGAGATGTTTGGATGCAGCATAAAAGATGGTATCTTGCCCCTTTTATTTGTTTGATCTTTTCACCATGGCAGGATGAGAGCTCTTTACAGCAGCTCTCAAACAGCGGGTTGTGGAGCTCTGTTTCTTTGAAAAACATCTTGTGTTTCGTAGGGTCATTGTTTTTATTGGGCAATTGGACAATTAGATCATTGAATCCAACTCCCAGCCTAACACTGGCCATAGAAATTCATCCGGTTTCAGATCATCAGTCCCACTAAACAATAAAAGGCTTCCGTTACAAGTTGCAGAAGGAAACATGTTATGCTTTAATTAAAGCATCTGTGCGACTGGCTCATTTGTGGGACTTGTTTACAGAGCGACTCACACTTACTGCTGTCTCTGTAATGTCAGCTTTCTTTTGGCCTTTTTGCTCTAGACAAAATTTTGGCAGAAATTGTCCTGGTCCACTGAGGGAAACTCAAGTTTTCTCTCAGTTGGTGAGAGCACGACTGGCTGTTGCATGAAAACCTGCCAGTAAAAAGCTTCAGCTCTGGAGGGATCAGCAAGGGCCGCATGGGGAGTGAGGACAGAGAGCCCCAAGGTCGGCTTCCCAGCAGAGCGCTCTGCTTTCCTGGCCGGCCACCCCTACACAGAAGCTGCAGACCAGGCTGGCAAGTCCAGAGCTATCAGCGCCCAGCCTGAAGCTCTGTGCACAGGAGGATGTTGCAGAGCTACCTACAGATGAAGTAGAGCAGTACACAGAGCCTTAAATCTAATGACAGAAAGAAAACACGAAGCTCTTGGAGAAGAAAACTGGCATTAGCCAAACCACAATCCTCCTGTTGAACTAACATTGCCTGACACAAGCAAGTGCTCTTGCACAGGGAGAGAGCTTGGTGTAATTGCATACCGCTAGTCACTGAAAGGCTATCTCAGGATGGAAGCAAGTATAATTTTCTTTCAGATAAATATAAATATTCCTGCCAAAGAGAATTTTACTCATCATGAATTTACAGTATCTTAGCAGAGGGACAGAATGTACTGCAGTGGCTGACAAGCAAACAGTTTTATAAATAAATTTTGACACGTGTAAGATGTTAACATTTTTGGTTTTGAAGTTTAGACCAGGCTTGGGGTAGAAGGAAATTTACTTTGTTGTTGCAGTTGTAAAGCAATGGAGTCTCTTTTATTTTTCTTCTCGCCAATGAGTAGAAATATTTCTGTTGGCGTCTCCGTACCTCCTGCCTTCCAAGCAAACATACCACAATGACTGACATGTGGCTATAGGGGAGTATCCAAAACCGTGTGTTATTTAATTTCATAAGACAGATATTATTTGACTAGTAATGTAATGTGACTATAAAACTGGAAATATATCATGAGTAGTAATTAAGGTTTACAGCTGCTCGGTATCTTTGTGCTATAAGTCTGCATGTGCAATATGTTGCAGTCTAGGCTGCGCAGAGGAAGAATGTTCTATGGCAGGGAAAGAAAGCGAGTCCCTGCTCTAGAAAGCTTGTACTGGGAGGCATGGGAATGAAACATTCTCCTAGCAGAAAACGGGGAGAACTGCTGAGGAAGGGCATGTAATAAAGGACTAAGTTTAAGAAAATAAAAATAAAGTGAATGTAAAGGTATATATGACCCATCTATGATCGGATAATAAGTGGAAGGTTGTTAAAAGGGCAGTATCTTTTTTTTTTTTTTTTTTTAAATAATAAATGAAAGACCTGAAAGGATGACAGGACAAATAGGTGAAAATGCTGGGCAGTTTTTCTCACCATGGCAGTGTTTTGCCCAGGCTGCTGCCCTCGGCTGGGCTCTGTCTCTGGGTGCCTTGAGGCAGCACCTGGGGCCCATTACTGCTCCTGAGATATCTGAGAAAAACGCCTGGGTGGGAGGGAAGAAAGGGGGGGCAAACCCACAGCTTGCTTGGAGCGTCACAGGGAGCCGGGCTGAACCTGACGAGCTACCACGACGGACACACGTAGAGAAACTGTCTCCACGGGCAGACTTGCCCTTCCCCGCCGCCAGTTGACACCTGCCCGTGTTGTTCCATCCCTTGTGGCTGTCTGCAGTGACACCTCACAGCTTTTTTTCTGCTTTTAGTTGGATTTTTTGATTGGAGGATTTTATTTGTTTTTTGCTCTTGTTTTTCTTCTCAGCTAGGTTTATCTATTGTTTACTTACTTTTTGGCTTTTAAGACTCATGTTTTCTCCTTGGATATTTTTAGAAAGCCTGCTGTAGTCTGATTCAAAAGAAATAATTCATGTCTCTCTATTAGGAGCTTTCTTGACTCTTTAATGACAGAATAGTGCATATCAACGATTTTTAAATGATCATGTGATCATCCCAAGAGAACTGGAATAGAACAAAATGTCTTGGTGAAATGAGCTTTTTGGAGTTAAATCAGCAGCTGTATACTGTAGATCAGCAAGGGTGCATGCCACCAAAGTTAATTGCACTAATAAGAGCAACGCTGCTTCCAGGCACAAGAATCGGCTCAGCTGATAGTGGCAGCTTGGCCTGCTCCACTGCTGTTTTTACCAAAGGAAATGTTCGTCAAAACACAGGGCGGAGTTCAGGGCCTGTGTACTGAAATATATAAATAAGGAACTGGAAGTGAAATTAGCAGTTCAAAAATGCAAGACCACAAATCACGAACAAAAGAGACGAAGCAATTGTGAAAAGCTGTGCCTGTGTACAGATGGGCTGTAAGTAGACAGCTTTTTTAAGGGAGTCTGTTATAAACATTTATTAACAACATCTGCAACATGAACCCAGGGCAAGGAACACAAGACACCATTGACTACTGAAAGGTAAACCCACACTGTTCAGGGATTGCTCAAAGAAGCCACTCATCCTGGTGTGTGCTGGGTACACCATGGTACCCGTGGGCACAGGGACACAGGCATTTATTCCATGCACTGTTAATGAGACAAGAAATCCACTCCCCCTCAGCTCAAGCGAAGACTAAAGGGAAAAATCGTCCCCTACCCGGTGCAGGCTGAAGCCAGGAATTCCAGCTTGCCTTGGGGCTGCAGCTGTGCCCAAGGGCAGTCACTGTGAGCTGGGAGGCTCTTGCACAAACTGCTGTTCTCTCCTTGCACAGAGCTGCCTGCAGGGCGGGCTGAATCGAAGGTGATTCTGCCTGTTGCTTTTCCCACTTACCTGCTCTGTGTGCCCACAGGTGGCGAGTAGCAATGCCCACTTGGCCTCCTTGCCTCCCAAAACACACATTAGGGCTTCAGCCACTGGCAGCTGATCCCTTTTTTGCATCTCTGTACGCATCTTGAGCTTTGGTCTGTGCAACTTATAACTAAATCTTCAGTAAGGCTAGTGGGAGAGGAGAGAGTTGGAGTTAGGAACTGCACGAGGTGACTGAAGCGTTTTGGCAGAGCAGCGCTGAGGTGAGACTGGCCCAGGTGAATCCGGAGTAGGGAAATGGGTGGGAGTGGGTCTTCTACCCGTAACACTGGCCACTGCTGCCAATTCCTGAGAAGCAAATCCTAAGGAGGAAGGAACAACGCGCGCAGTCTTCTCAAGTCACTCTCAATGCGCATGATTAACAAAACGTGCCTGAAATCTTACTATTCCTGCTGATAAATTCTTAAGTTTCAGAGTTTAAATATAAAGCCATGAGGTCACCAATTATAGGCAGTTCCAAGAACACATAGCATATTTTCCAAACTGAATACCTTTTTTGGTAGTGCTCTTCTAAAACTTCGACAAATAGAATAACAACAGTGTCATTCAAACTGAGTGACAGCTGGACATAGGGAAGAAGGGAAGGTTCCTTAGAGTGGAAGGCTCTTAGAAATGAGTGAAATATTTTACTGCCATTGGCATACAGCAGAGATGAAATACTTCTGTGAAAGCTGTAAGAGAAAGCTCTCTTTGCTGCAACATAAGCTGGCTTCTTTAAATGATGCAAATTACTTGAAAGCTGGGGGCTGTTATGCCACATTGTGTGCAAGACCTTCACCAACTGTTCCTGACAGCCTACCATTTTACATTTCAGCAAGCACATCTTGTTTTGGAATTATCTGGTGCCTTGTAAATACAGTTAACGTGGGAAGTCGCATTTTGCTTTTGGATGAGTAACAGAGTCACAGTTTTGTTGAGCAGTGGAGCCTAGGAAATGGTACGGTTGCATATGTTCGGGTGGATGCACATTTTGCTTTCTGTGGATTCTAGAGAGCCAGATGAAAAATCACTCTTCTGTGATATCAGAAATATGTAACTAACAAGCAGGCCAGAGCAGAAACGTATTTCTTCGTATCATTCAAATGCATGTTAGCAGGATCTTCCTCACCATGAAGGTGTGTGGTCTGCCATATGGTCTGTCTGATCGGGCAGGCTTTATGTACTGATGGTGCTCAGGGTGCTTAAACATAACCGGGGATCAGATGAAAGGCAACTGCTATGGAATAGTGATTCGATGGCAGGGCAGTGGCGGGAGTGAGAGCCGGGCACTCCGCTGGAGAAGCTGCTGGAGCCCCGGGCAGGGCAGTGCCCCCACACTGCCCGGGACCCCCTCGACACGTGGGTGCCTACAGCACCGACCCTTCCTCTGATGCACGCACGGAACTGTGACCCCAGCACATGCGCATGTGAACACGTCGGCATTTTTTTGAGGATGATTTCAGAAAGGACAATATTGGTAGATATAAGATAACATATAGTGTAAAATGAGAGGGAGGATTTCTCTCAAAGGCTTCACTTCTATGATATCAGCTAACAGGCAGAAGAGGAGAGAATCATTAAACAGCTGCTTTTTGCTAGATAACTGCAGAAGTCTTTCTCCTGCCCTGGAGAGGAGATAAGCTAGAAAAACACCTTTCTTCACTTTGAAAAGGCCAGCCTAAGTGAAATGAGTTCAATTATTTCAGCTCGGTCTATAATAAAAAACAGTTCATATCTCAGAATTACAAGTACATGGTAATGCGAATGGCAATTTCTTTCCTCATTAGTGGACTACACCAAGCAAAATATTAAGAAAAAAACAACAATGCATCAATGTTCAAGACAGATTTCTTGCAATCTGAAAAACCATTTAGCCCCACTGGAACTTTGAGCATTATCCTGCTTTGCTTTATTGTAACTTAATAATACAGGGGCTTGAACTGAAAATTTGTAGGATTGATCCTGTTGCTTGAGAGCCTGCAATACTGATATAACATGTAGTGCTTTAATATATGAAGGCTCTTTTGCATTGAGAAATACTTTTCATAACTGACTTAGCAGCTTCCAAAACAGAGGGAGGCTTTGTGCTAATTACTGAGTATTTACATTAGCAATGCCAAACCCATGCATTGAAAAGAGGGAGCTCTGAGCCCAGAAAATCTATGAAATGAATCTGAAAGTCATGAGGAAACAAGAGGGTAGTGCAGGCTCCTTCTTGCCTTAGGGTGTGCTCTCAGGTGTTTGCAAACCTTTTGCAACAAACATGAGGCCTAGAAAGTTTTTGTTTTGTTTTTCTGGGTGTTTTGAGTTGGTGCCGGCTTTCTCACGTAATTACGCAGCCCTGGGAGCTGGGGCCTGGAGGAGATACCGTGCAGCTTGCCAGAAAAGAACTGGATTTGGCAGCATGGGGCAGACACATACATCATTATTCCGAGGAAGCCGAGAACTGATTGTGTCAATAACATCCAGAGCCCAACTGTGTTATTTTAGTTGCCTGTTAAACACCGCGGGGCCGCGCAGAGCAGCAAGGAGGTGGGATGAGGAGATGGGATTGCTGCAAAGCTCATTTTCCAAGCAGGAGACTGCCCAGGCCGGGGCGTGAGCCTGGAGTTCAGGAGTCCCTGAGTGACGTGTGGGTGACGGGGGCTCAGAAAAGCCCGACAGCCCTGGGCTGGCAGGTGGGAGATCAACCTAGAGCGATGCTGCAAAGCTCAGCTCAATGCGCTGTCCTGCCATGCACCCGTTCAACCAAACAGTGATGGGTTAACACAACCCCGTGTGACAGCCTTCTCAGCCCTCAAAGCTATGGCAAGGGTTGTCTGGGAGAGAAGGGCTGGCACGGGACAACAATTTTGGTAAAGAAATGGATTTTCAGAGGAGGTGCATTGATTTCTTTTCCTCACTTTCCTGTGTTTTCATGTTTGTGCTTCTAAGGAAGGAGATCTCAGGGCATTAAATAAATTATTATGGAGAGAATATATTCTTGTAGTGTTTTGAGCCCACTTGGAAGTAGGAATAGAAACCTACTGAGATTCTACAAGGTGCAGGTGAGCGCAAAGAGATGTCAGATCTACTAGGCACATGAGCAAGACCTGGCAATTGTCAAGTTTTAGTAATCCCTGATTTTAAGATGCTAAACAGAGAAACCAGAATGATAGAAGCTAATACACTCATCTGTCTCTTCTTTCTCATTCTATCAGGAAAAAATCAAATTCCCCCTCCCTCCACCTCCTCCCCACCAAAATTTGAGAAAATGCACATTTTCCACAAGATTATAATATGTAAACAGTCATGTCATTAAAATTTCAGACGTCATTAAAATATGGGGAGTGTAGAGTCATCCAAGATAGCAGAAGTTTATCAGGAAATCCAGCTATTAAAACTTCCATAGTTGTATAATTATCCCATTATCTTTGTTGGTATTGGGTCATGGATAAACAATTAATTTAATATTGCCTGTAATTGTTTACAATGTGCATGAATTCACTAATTTTAAAAATGAATCTGCTTTTGAGTGGCAATTGTGGTCAGTAAACTGTAATTGGTAACAGTCTCAAGGGCACCGGAGCCATTTGTGCTAAAGTGCATGTGGGTTTAAAATATTTTTTTATACAATCAAATTGTATTAAAAAAATATATATATAAAAAAAATTTAAAACCCCACTAAACTTGTGAAGTGCATGTCCAAAACTAACTTTCAGAAGCCCTTCTGCTACTTCTTTAAAAATTATTTTAGAGGATGTTCATTCCACTGAGCAAGTTTGTCTGAGCTAGGAAAAAAGGCACATTCTAGAAGCAAAAATAAATAAGCTCCATGTACTTGGAACATATTCATTTACAAATTAACGTTATACCAAGAAGCTTGTGCACACCACAGTGGGATGTATGGAATAGAGGTTATGATCAAATTAACTCTTGGTGGAAAGTGAAATTTTAATAAAATTAAGGGAAGCTTTTGAAACCTGCCAACATGAGGGGAGGGAATAACTAAGTTATATTTAGTAATAAAAATAATTTGATGGCCTAATTAGTACAGAAGATCACGGTTTCATTGAATGCTATTGCACACTCCAGTTCCGCTTAAATTCCATGCCTTGCAGGACTCCACTAGGAAGTCTGACGTTACTTATTTTTGGCATGTGGTTGGGAAAGAGAGCTGCCCATGTGCCCGTGTGTATTTTTCAAGAGCAGAGTTTTTAATTACATTGGCCTTTTTATGAAGAAGATGCCTGGCTTCCAGTTATGTACACCATTTAACTATAATTTACCAGCTTATTTTAAGAGCACATGCTATCAAAAACCAACAGAGAAATCCAGAAAATACTGTTTTATTATCAGTATAAAATACAGATTTTTATGTATCAATTATAAGAGATTTCTAGGTCAGATTTTTAGCATGTTCATAATGGCAAATTCAATTTACCTTTATAAGACTATTGTTTGCAAGAACAACAGAGCAAAAGCAGCTGTCGAACCTTCCCTCCTCATGCACGTTGCTTTCAGGACTCTGCCATTGTGGTAATAATAATTACATTTATTGTGTGGTAACACCTGGAAGCCTGTGTTGGTGTTGGAAACCCTGGAAAATTGATTTCTGTGACTGGTTTAGTGGAGCTGGAAAGTATATACTGAAATGGGATAGTAGGAATATTCCTAGATGTTGCCACTCCTTTGCTATTTTTATAAAAAATCAGTACAGCACCTGGAAAATTCCCATATTCCTAGAAATACTTAGATGCGTAGTGCTGGAATACCGAAACTTGTCCTTGCTGATTCAGTGGCAAGATCGGGCTTCTCTTGTACGTTGGCTTTGTAGGGTGCTGTTTAAAAGTGCCTTTTCCATATCTAGATACCACTGCACAAGTTCCCTGAGATTCCACTTGGATTATTGAATCTGTTACCTATTAAATATCCATTGCAAGTGAGCAGGAATGCTGCTTTTCCACAATGAGAAAGAAAGGGGAGCAACATCTGCTTATTTCCCCTTTGCTGACTGCAGGTGAAAAATCCCATGGCCCAACAACTGCTTTCAAGTTGATGAGTTAACATCCTGGCCTGCCAAGCTATGAAAACAGAGTTTTTAATAATGTACAATGCGCTAACGTGGGCGGTAGCTTGGGTTTTGTTTTGTGCTTTCTTCAGTTTCAGGTGGCACAACTTTGGTTTGGCAGCTATGTGGACTCCAAGTTTTTTTCCAGGAACTCCTTGGTTTGGCCGTGTTTTGGAAAGCAGGACTGCTTGTCTGTGGAGGGGAAAATAATTCATTGATCAGTCATAATTCAGTCATTCTCCTTGAACAGCAACAAGAAAAGCTGGCGTACAGCTGAGGGATCCTTAACAGATTTTCTCCCAGGAGCTTTTCAGTTACTCTTCAACGAATGCAAAATTTAGCACCTATAGCATCCCATGGTACTAAAATTGCAGCTCGCTTTATGGAGAAGGATAGTTGTTTTGAATCTGCAATATGCTGGATCTATTAGATATTCAGAAAAACGAGGGTGGAGTCCCTTTGCTCTCCCCGTTCCCTCCGTGATTCCTAGATCGTTGCCGCATTTTTCCTGCAGCTTTTCCAGGCCGAGGGGCCCTGGTCTCTGAATGTTCCTTCCTCAGAAGCAGTTCCATGAATTTCATCATGAGCTGCCTTACAAATGGGGTGAGAGCGGGACTGCCCAACATTGGGACTGTGAAAAAAGCCCAGAAACTTTTTTGGGGGGGCTAAACTTTCTGAAAAATCAATCCAAATGCAGTGACTTCATGAAGTTAAGCACTCCGGAGGGTTTCATGTACTAACGCTCACGAATACTAATGCGAATTCAGGCGTAGCCACAGCTGTGCTTGCACTGTTGGCCAGAATGACTGAGGAGAAAACACTGCTGCAACTTGTCAACATTTCCTTGAAACCACAGTTTAATTAAAAAATATGTCCATGTTCACAATCTAATTTTGCAAAGTAGCTGTATTTATAAGACGGGGAAGTTTTTTTCCATTAAAACTGTGTTACTAGGCACCTCAGTCATTGAAGTGCTTTTGGAAACCTCAGATGTCTTTTCATAATCATAAATTACTAATACAGTTTGGCTGAAATATGTGTGTAGCCTTAGAACTGACTGCACTAATACAAATAAATTATATTTTAAAAGATGCAAGAGACAACCATAAAACTCGAACAGCAGCACTGCTAGGCATTACATTTTTTGATTTTGTGGCAAATTAATAGCTCTTTTAATTTCCAATTTTTATGCTGCTGAGTGTATTTCCCACTTTGAATCCAGTGTACTGGGTATTTACATTTAGAGTGTTAATGCATTTAAAAGTCAGTCCCTTTGCTAATCACAGCACATCTTCCAGTGCTAAAAAGCTTAGCAATAAGTGGGCTCTTTGCTTCTAAAACAATTTTCACTATTAAAATAAATTGAAGAGCAAAAGGGAGTTAAATATCCCTGGATCGTGGCTTCTTCCACTGTTTTCAGTCTGCTCCATGCCGGAATGAGGCACAGAGGAGCGCGGGGCAGAGTGTGAGCCCCGGCCAGCTGGGGCCAGGCGCTCCCCTCCGGCACCCTCTGGGCGCCCCGAGCGGCTGCTCCCTGGTAACTTGCCACAAGGAAGCATCAAACGCTGCTCCTTGCTTGTTAATCAGGGTCTTTCAACACCTCTTTAGTGGGTTTTGTAAAACCCACAAAAACTGCTGGTGAAGACATGTTGCTCAATGCTTTACCGACAGACTTTGAGCATAATTCAGTGATTTATGACACAAACCTCTATTTAAAGTCCAGTGAGTGACCAAAATATAGAGCAGGAAGCATCTCGATGATGCAAGCAGTTGACACGGAAACTTGCTCAGGCAAACAACTGTTCTTTTCCACAAAATCTTTCAAAAATCATAAATATTTAGTGTTGTGAACGGCAAATAGTTAAGTACTGCTCTGGAGAAAACATCCAGCTTGTTTCATTCTTACAGATTGGGTTTTGAATGTTTGGAGCTGGGTCATCTGTGGGTGACAGGGAAGGTGTTTTCTGCCATGGAATCAACTTTATCTTTATGAAGCCCTGACACTGTTTGGTTGAACACATCTGCTACAGGCACAAAGCCTTGCAAATTGCAGCCTACTGCATGTTACACAGGGAAAACTGGAAGGCCCCTTAGCAGATTTATGGCAAACTAAGCTCTGTATACATGGACTTCAAATTAAAAACCAACAACAGAGAACATGTCCTGTGAAAAAGTTGAAAAATTTGAATCCTGCACCAGTTTCTACTTTACAGTGAGTCCAAAGCATAGCCCTTAATCCGATAGTTACGAGCTGCTTGTACCAAACATGCTGCTGAATGCGGCTAAGTGCCCTCTTACTGGACATTTACAAGGGTGATGGTAGATATGGTTTCCTCAGTTCTGTGTACAAAGCTCCCCCAGGGAATTTTCCCACATAATTGGGGACTTCCAACACCCTTGTTCCCCTATTTCTAAGCCATTTTGGAGCACAGTCTCCAAATGTCAGCTCTTAGCATAGAACATCCGTGATCCTGAATGGGGTAGGTGATGACTGAGCTACGTCTGCAATTTATTAGCAGTGTGAAAGGATGATCAGATGCATTTCTGCATGTTCCCTCTTTTTGCAAAGCTGAGTTTCTCTCCTGACAGGAGTCACAGACCTGTTCTGTTGGGCCCCATGAGAACGTTGCACAAGAATCAGTTTCTTCGGTGAAATATTAGCCTCACCCAAACCCAAATACTTGGCCTGGTGATAGAAATGTTCTGTGTTTAGCTATCAGATGCTGACACAAATTCTAGACTGATTTCACCTGTTTTTATCTCTTTGGTTTCCCAACCACCCACAAAAAACAATATTGATTGAAGCTCCCTCTTTCCAAATGCTGCCCAACTGTGCAGCGTTGCCAGTATGCAGAGTCCGAATGGGCCTGGCTTCATCGTCCCACCACGCACTGGATACAAACAAGTCATTTTCCTATCAGGAGCACAGAGCAAACAGAAAAATGTCCTAAGGGAGCGGATCAAATGTAGAAAATTCAATGAACTTTTTTAAGGACTTCTTTATAAGGAAACACTATGAGGATACTCCAGAGTACTGCCTTATAACAATCATTAAGACGAAACATATATTTTGAAAGCAAAAAAGATGCTGTGTGAGCACAAGCTGAATTACATACACGCTGTCAAGTTAATCTAACTGTGCCTTGAACTATTTACAAAACAGCAAGGGAAGATACTCA